>JAJOOS010028591.1:0-20429 GCA_029582725.1 Solanum chiquidenum | reverse complement strand
AAAGGTGTCAATTAACTACTACGGTAATCACGAAAATAGGGGAGTAGAAAAGTAAAAGAGGATTCTCGGGTTTGTAATAGATTATAGGATTATTTCACTACATGGGTAATTCAAGTTTATTAATAAATTGTTGAATCTCAGTGGGTTGGCTAGACTATAGATGCAATTGTTTTCTCTCGAACAACTATTACAATTCAAGCGAGTTCTCTCGAACCTCAACAAGCTTAACACTAAAAACAACCCAAAACCATAATTTATCCACTCTCTTGAGCTACATAAGTAGGAATGAGTAAAGATTCACTCTCTCGATCTGAACCCACAACAACCCACTTACTACACCCATTAATCGATAACCTTGGCTCAATAAACTCTCTCTCGAACAAGCCCAAAACACTAAGCTAAAATTGTATTTGATACTACAATTAATAAATTAATACTCAATTATTAATTAAACCCTCTTGAAAACACCAATTAAATCATTAAACAACAATACCCAGAATCTAATTAAAGAAAATAATCATGATCACACCCAAAGAACTGGGGTTTTAGCAACACATCATAAAAAGGTACAAATCAATACCAATTACGTTCTCCATAATTTGGGTATTGCAATCCCAGTCTTAACAATGATCCAAAATGCTCAAAATCAAAAACCCAACTCCAAATCTACTTGAAAAACTCCTTAAATAATGTTCTACAATGGAGAAAAGTACTCAGAGAACTATTAGACTCAGAAGAAAATTAGAACTGGACCATTTTTCTGCTATTTGAAATTCAATTAATGGTTTCCCAAATTTCAGGAATAGTAGGCGAAGTAATTTGAGCCTCGCCGACCAAGTCGGCGACACGCCAATTGCTCTATTCCATCGCCGGTTTTCCTTGGCTCTTTATCCTCAGGGTTCTATGACTTTAGGTGATCCAAGATTGTGTCGCCAATCCGTTCGGCGGTCCGCTAAAGGTCCAAATGCATCGCCAATTTGTCTTCTCCCCAGGGCTGACGGTCTAGAATTTTAGGTGAGCTAAAGTTCCACTCGGTGAGTCACCCAGTGGCTTCGGTGATTCTCAGTTTTTTCTATCTTTTCATCTTTTTCGCTCCTTTTTCCCCGGTACTGTCCTTGCCTTGCTCCTTTGCCTTTATTGCTGCAAATTAACACTTTAACATCAGTTTAGAGCATAAATTAGGCATTTGAAGAAAATCAAATATGAAAACCATGCCATAAATTAGTCAAAATCTAAGACTCATCACAGACAGATTCTTAGGTAGAGCGTACCATTCAAACATTAGAGGACATGTTGAGAGCTTACGGGATCTATTTCAAGGATAGTTGGGATGATCACCAACCTCTCATATAATTTTCCTATAATAACAACTTCCATTCCAACATTCAGATTGCCCCTTTTGAGGCACTGAATGGGCGTAGATGTTAGTCTCCAGTTGGTTGGTTCAAATTAGGTGAAGCAACCTTTATTGTGCCATATGCGGTTCATGAGGCTATAGAGAAAGTTCAGCTTATCAGAGATAGACTAAAGACAGCTCATGGTAGTTAGAAGTCCTATGAAAATGTGAGGAGAATGTACTTAGAGTTTGAAATCAATGATTATGTTTCCCTGAAGGTGTCACCCATGAAGGGGGTGATAAGATTTGGAAAGAAAGGAAAGCTCAGCCCCAGATACGTAGGTCTTTATAGAATCCTGGAAAGGTTTTGTAATGTGGCTTATGAGTTAGGTAACCCATGACTTATCAAACTAAAGTTCTTTGAGTCCTGTTTCTAAAGCCAGCAAGTTTACCTAATTCCTACATCGGAATAAAAGGTTATGCATGTTTTAGTGAAGCCGTGTCGGGAAAGGCCACATCACGACCCACTAGACGAGTTGTGTTGCTTTAAACGTCCCAAGAATCCCCTTTTTTATGTAACCTCATCAGTTTGAAGTCAGGGTAGTATTGGCTTCTCCCTTATGCGTTTGGTACGTAGACTACATAGTTTTACTTCATCTAACCCTAATTTATTAGTCAAAAACTACCTAAACACATTTATTATTCTAAAATTATCATACTTAGAAAGAAAGGAAAAGGAAGATTCAAAAATCTTCTATTCAGATCAAGCAAAGCTCTCCTTCAAGTTCAGACCAAAAATACAAACGATTACTTCGTAGTATTCTTCACCATGTGTGGGATTCAGTAAGGATTTTATTTGCCCTTATTGTCATGACACACGGGTACTCCCTAGATATAACATGGCGTATAGAACCTCGAAGGACTCCATACAGGCCACTTCGTCTTCATAACATAAGAAATAGAACAATAAGAGTAATACACATTTCAAGTCCAAAAGTTTTTTAAAAGGAAAAGCGGAAGTCTACACACTTTGTCTCATCATAGCCATCTATAACAATAGAATGAAAATAGGCCTATCCCGTACATCATGTCCAAAAGTGAAATACATGAAAAAGGAACTAAATAATAAAATCCATCGTCGAAGTATAAGGATTCCCAAAAACTTATAAATATCTCAATCAACTCTTAGCCACGAAAGTGATGACCTTGATTACCTTTGGTAAAAATGTAGGCAAGAGTATGTGTTAGTACAAAACAATGTACCAAGTATGATAGCAATGAATAAAACATTTATAACATGCTAAAAGGGACATTTCATTTAATGACATGCAATTTAACAAGCATCATATGAGAGAGTTGGAAAATATAAGTAGTAACATCATAGTCAATGCAAGTGAACATCATCGTTAAAACCTTGGAAATCATATTCCATATCTCTTGAAATAGCCTTAGTTCATTATTAATCTTGTTGTGGGAATTAGTCTTAAACGACATCGAGACCATGTGAGTTATAACATGATCCCCCGGTGACTTCCACACTGAAAAGGGTTGGTCTACATGCCTAACTTAGGTGGATCTACTAGCTAAATAACCTATAGGGGCACATAGTTTAAGGGATAATGAGATTACTACTACAAACTCAACCTCTACTGATGCGAGGGCTTTCATCTCAAGAGATTGCTTCTAGAAACCCAGACACTACTGACGTGAGGGCTTCCATCTCAATACAATATCCACTCGGTGCTAAGCATAAATCCCACAGAGTAGTAATTAAGTCTTGACTTAACTCATGTCTCATGGAAAAATGTCCTTGGACAACCAATCCAAATTAGTTCATTAGGATATCTCTTTAGTCCATGCGTGAGAAAACCTTTCACCGTCCATGATCACTTGTAATCTTAGATTTAGTTAGGTGAGAAAGCCTTTCACCTCAGAATCTTTATTATGTGAGAAAACCTTTCACATCATGTTAGTTATGTGTTTTATGAGAATATCCTTTCAACAACACAACAACAACATTCTCATTGATACTTTACTTTGAAAGCATCCTTAATACAATTGCATAGATTTCATAAGAAAATGCATAATTTCATAATTTACCTCCTTGAGGTCAAAACCCACTTTCAATCATAAACAATCAAACAACATGGGTTTAGATATGGATTTCATCATAAATTCATGTAAAACAAGTAATACATGCTCAATTTCATAAAACTCTTTCTTGTAGATCAAAATCCCATATAATATAGTTCATAACTTGAAAACATGGGGAAAACATGGGGATTACATGGGTTCATTGGGTAATTCATTATAAAAGCATCGGAATTCATCAATTCATGCATAAGAGATCATAATTCAATCAATTAAAACAACTTTGAAAAGAACCCATGACAATTGAAGAAACCCAACTCAATTGGGGAATATGACCTTTGAAAATTGAGGAATTTGGGAACTCCATGGATGAAAACTATCATACCTTACTATCAAAGATCAAAGAAATTAAAGTATGTAAGCTTTCTCTTGAACCCTAGCTTAAGTCTCCTTCTTCTTATTCTTCAAGTTTATAGAGAGACAAATATTTTTGAGAGGAAGATCTTTGATTTTCTTTTAGATTTTGGAAAAAATGACTTGAATATGTGAGTTTTAGACTTAAAATGACTTATATAGGGGTCCTAGACTTAGGTAAAAAAACATAGCTTTAATCTAATGAATTTCGTAAAGACCCATTTGCCCTCAACTTGGCAGTGCACTGCTCAACTTCACGAGAGGCCCCATGAGCCGTGGTCCTCACCACAACTCGTGGTGCCTTCACTAGTGATGGCCAGTAGCTAGGAAACCTCCTTCCTTAACCCCAAGAGCTAAGTTACCTCCATGAGCCTTCCCACGGCTAGTGATAGCCTTCACGAGCAGTGAAGTGGCTTATGTGGAGGGGACTATTTTTGGCAAAATTCACCTAGCCACTGCCTAGCCCACCATGAGCCGTGGTGGTGGTCGTTGAAGGTGGGGCAGTGTTTATGGAAAGGTGGGCTTCCCTAGACCTCTTCCTTGGCTCTAGACCTCTCACTTTTCCCTACTTTAGTCTACTAGATTCCAAGGTGTTACATTATCTCTCCCTTGAAAACATTCGTCCTCGAATGAGATTTTAGACAACTCTTAAGGAAACGACTTAATACTAGAAGCGCATCATGCATGGAACTCAACAAAATGCACACAACTAAGGAGGAAATGTCAACTCCAAGCTCAAACATAATGCTTCATAAGAAATATAGGAACTACATCTAACAACCAATATGTATGAAATTTCAAGATTTCTCATCTTCATGGAGGAATTACCTTCTCCAACTGAAAGCATGCTCAACACAATCTCATGGAGCCTTTATACAATTCACTCTAAAAAAGTATAGCTAAAGCATGTTCAACAATTCATATCATAAAGTCTATAGGCAACTCATACTCAATGCACAACAACATGAGGAAAATCAATCACGTAAACTCATTTTCTTTATAAACATAAGTATCTCATGAACATGCATAACATAAAGATATTATGGAACACATATACACACATGACTCCAAAACAAAGAACAAACCATGAGGAACTCATTACTTCAAGCTATAGTAGGAGTAGAAGGAAAAAAATAAGGATATCAGGACATCATATCGGTCTCGGCCTCCAAAGTATCCCCCTTAACTAAATGATTCCTCCATAACACTTTTACGGAAGTAAATTCCTTGTTTCTCAACTTCTTAACTTGCCGGTCTAACATTTCAACCGAAACTTTCTCATAAGAAAGACTTTTGTAAACTCTCAACCCTTGTAAGGGGACTATGGATGTCGGATCTCCAACAAACTTCTTAAGCATAGAGACATGGAAAATTGGATGCACCGATGCCAACTCATTAGGCAATTCATGTTCATAAGCAACCTTACCAATACTTCTCAAGATCTCCTATAGGTCTACAAAATGAGGACTAAGCTTTCCTTACCTCCCAAACCTCATTACACCCTTCATGGGTGAGATTTTCAAGTAAACCCAAATTATGAACATTACGAACACTCAACGACCTTGCTATCTAAGAACACTATCTCTCCCTAGGGAGAAAGCCTCAAGAAATTTCGTAAGCACTGCTTCTTTCAAGTCAACAAAAATTGGATCAAGACCTTGCTTAGCTTTCACATCCGCCACAAATGACAATTCGGACCCATTATTAACCATAACATCACCCTTGGTGGAGCTGATTTAACGTATCAAGGACACTTCATCCAATTCTAAGTGCCAACGATCACTAATCAATATAACAGCCCAACTAAATGAGTTTGGGTCGAATCCCATAGAGAGAGGTACGTGTTTAAGATTCAATAAAAAAGTACGAATATGTTCAAGTCAATCATAGGAATTGACATATACGATTAAAAACATAATTCAAATCAGGGGGTGACACAAATGCCAAATAAGGGGTTTTTGGTTGAATTATCAGCTACAACAGCAACAAATAACACGACGTAACAATAATGAGACGAGTTCTTGGGATGTGATTCAATTATAGGCTAATGTATAAAAATGGGTAATTGTAATTGTTAGAAAATAGCTGTAAATTTGTGAATAAGCTAGACAAAAGATAAGTTAAACTTTCTCACAAACAATTTACCCCAAATCAAGTCAATTTCTCTCGAACATCGACAAGCATGAGAATATGAACAACCTACACTTTAGTCCATTTACTCTGTCGAGATGAGTGTGTGTGAGGATTTAGGATTCAGTCTGTTGAGATGAACCCATGACAACCCAATACCCACAAACCATCAATAATTAATCTTTGTTTTAAAACCTCTCTCTCGAGCAAGCCAAAAACATGAAGGTAGAACTGCATTTGCAACTATAATTCTTTAAATTAAACCACATTTAATGATTGAAATCACTTCTACACAACATTTAAACTAATAATTAGCAATACCCATAGGCTAAATTAGCCCATAATCACATAATCACACCCTAAGAATTGGGGTTTTAGCTAGACATCATAAAAAGATAAAAATCGTTACAAAATTGAGTTTCCATAAACTGGGTAAAATTGATTTTGACTTTACAGAGGTCCAAATTGAAGAATCTCAAAGACCCACTTCTAATTTCTCAAAAATGGAAAACTTCAATTTTTCGAAGCTAAGGAAAATTTGTGTCAAAACTCAGAGTTCAAACTGAAAATTAATTCTAATGATTGTTTAGAATAAAATTTGATAGTAAACTTAATGTTTGAAAATGTATTTATCGTCGCAAAAAATGTGCTGCAAATGACCATTCAACGCAGTAAGACGGGCTCACCGATTAACTTGGTGATCCGCCCTTTGGTCCATTCCATCGCCTTCTTACCTTGGCCTTCAGCATCCTCCAGGTGTGTAACTTTGGGCGATTTGATTTGCATCGTGGAATCACTCGGCGATCCGCCGACTGCTCCTTTCTCTCGCCAACTTGATTTAGGATTGGCACACTGTAACTTTAGGCGGTTAACTGGTCACTCGGCGACTCACCAAATGGACTTGGCGATCACCATGCTTTCTTTTCTTCCTTCTTTTAGCTTGCTTCGTTCCTTTTTGTAAATTAGTGTCCTTGCTTTGTTCCTCAATCCAAATACCTGAAAATCAAGGATTGTTACATAAGTTATTGGCACAAAATAAGCATTTGAGGGCACTAAATCTATCCAAATAAAGCCTTAAATGAGTCCAAATCTCGGACTCATCAAAACCCCAACTTAAACTTTTGCTTGTCCTCAAGTAAAACTCAAGTTCAGCAGTTCAAAAACGATTTAGTGTTCTCAAATGCATATTTTGTCTCAATAACTGATGAAAATCCTTGAGTTTCAGGTATTTGGAATTAGAGACAAAGCATGGACACTATTTGGAAGAAAGGAACAAGGAAGCTGAAAAGAAGGAAGACAAGACGGCCTGAGGATTGCCTAAACCATTAGGCGAGTCACCAAATGACTATGGTCTCGCCTAATGTTCCACTATGCCAAGTTCTAAGGGAGAAATCGAGTCGGCGAGATAAATGAGCAGTTGGCGAATCGCCGAATGATTCCGCGATGCAGTACTCCATCACCCAAACGTTACAGAACTTGAAGTTGTTGAAGGCCAATGCAGAAAGGGGATGAACCATACCAAAGGGCGGATCGCCGAGTGGATCGATGATCCCGACTAACTGCGCCGAGTGGTCCTTCGCAACACACTTTTTGACAACTATAAATATTTGTTTAAATTCTGAGCTTAGTATCAGATTTTGTATGCAAGCAGTATCAAACATTATATTCAGTTTTTAGAACTTAGAGTTTTGGAGACATTGTTCCTTAGCTTTGAAGATTTGAAGGTTTCCATTTCTAAGCAATTTGATATGGGTATTGAAGATTCTTCATCTTAGACGTGTGTAAAAACAATATCTATCATACACATGTGATGGAAACACTTTTCGGTATCAATTTCTATCTCTTTACTATGTCTAGCTAAAACCCCAATTCTTGGGGTGTCAATATGGGTTGAATTTACTGATGGGTCTTGCTGATAGATAGTTAATTTGTTGTTTAAAGGTGATTTCGTTCAGTAGTTGTGTTTGCATTTAATGGGGTTGTAGTTGAAAATACAATTTTATCTTTGTGTTTTTGACTTGCTCGAGAGACCAAAACTACTGAATTGATAGTCTTTGGTTATTGGGTTGTCGTGGGTTCATCTCGAGAGAGTGAATCCTAAACCTTCTCCCACACATTCAGCTCGAGAGAGTGAATGGAATAAGGTGAAGGTTGTGCTTCATTGCCGCTTATCGATGTTCGAGAGGAACCAATTTGATTCAGGGTAAATTGTTCAAGAGAAAATTTACCCCCACTATAGTCTAGCTTTGTTACCAATTTATAGCGATTTACTACCAATAACATTTACCCGGTTGTTTATTTTAGCCCATATTCCTATCACATCCGAAGAATTCCGTCTCCATAGTTGCATTTTCATTTTTAGTTGTCATTTTAGTTGATAAGTGACTACAAAACCCCCTTCGATAATTGACACTTGTGTCAACCTTTAATTTGATATGTTTTTCTTCATAATGTTTATGGCTATAATTGACTTGAACACATTCTTGCTTTTCTCTTAATTCTCGATTACAAACCGCTCCCTTGGGACTCGACCCCAACTCACTAGTTAGGTTATTTTACTATTGAATGACCGTGGACGCTTAGTATTGGATGAAGCACCCGGATACGTCAAATCACTGACCAAAGTTTACTGGAATCAATGAAGCGCATGTTGATGTCCCTGAACACCTGTATTTGCATCATAAAAAGATGCAGGTTGAATGATGCCAGTACATTGAATGTACGAGTATATACGGAGAAACCTGAAAAGCAATAAATAACTAAACTGACAAGTTTGGAAGAACTACTCACCTCAATTAAACTCGATATGAAAGCAACAATAATATATACAATATTTAAAGCTTTTAAAATAGTAGCTATAAACTCAAAATGTATTAAAATACAATAATAGACTCTTTACTCTTATTTGAGAGATTCTCTAACCGACAACCATCACTATGAGCTATGTGATGATACATCATCTTGCTCGCGTTGCTAGAACTGTCCTATACCGTGTTGGGGTATAGAACACCTCAAATAAATGAATCCATTAAGCAATAAGGATTCATCAAAAAAGTATGATCCTTTACCCATGTTGGCATACATGGTTTATGAGGATTTTGAGTTGTGTGAACTCATCCCCATATTGGTGCACAATACTACTCCCAATAATATATATACTCAAGCTCAATATATATAACATACTCTTTATATGGTTTGAGATAATTGCTCAAACTATCTTCCTAAAAGAGGTAACTGCTCTGAAATATCTCTAAACTCAAACTCATTTCGAAATCAAAGTTTCTCTTTTCTAAAAATAATATTCTCTTTCTTCATGTCAAAGTAAAACATTTGGGAAATACTTAGTTCCTTTATACTCTTTTCCAAACTCCTCTTTACTTCCTAATAAACCCAGTTCTAATTTTGTGTTCTTGGCCTGCTCGAGAGAGAGGTTTTAGAACTAAGATTTTTTATTAATGATTTGTAGGTATTGGGTTGAGCTGGGTTTAGCTCAACAGAGTGAACCCTAAACCCAATCCTACATATCTAGCTCGAAAGAGTGGATGAATTAAGGTGTGGGCTATTCTTAATTGTTATGCTTATTGATGTTCGATAGAAATCACCTGATTCGGGGTAGTTGTTCGAGTGAAATCTATCTCCCTTATAGTCTCGCCTACTCACTGATTTTCAGTTATTTACTAGTAGTTTCAATTACCCATGTATCATAATTTACCTATAATCGATCACATCTTGAGAATCCATCCCCTTATTGTTATTTCAAAGTATTGTGACTGGTTGTAGTTGATAATTAAAACCAAAAAACCATCTGACATTCGTGTCACCCCTTTTACTTGATTAATGTATTTTTCGATAATTTCTTTTCCTATGGATGATTAGACCACGTTTGCACTTCCTAATTAAATTTGAACATGTAACGCTCCCTGTGGGATTCGACCCCAACTCATTTGTTGGGTTTTATACTTATTTACGATCATTGACACTTAGAATTTGAAGAAGTGTGCTTGAAACATTACATCAAAATAACACCGTTGCTGGGAAGTTGTGTTGTTTGAAATTCTTTTGGTGAAGTTGAATTGTGTTCCTTTTAGTCATAGTTGAATCTACTTATTTTATTTTTGGTTTTGTGTTGCTTGTGTTAAAACAGATGAGGAGATGAGCGTTAACAGAAGTAATGGAAGCCAAGTGGGACACCAAGATGATGTTGGGAACCTCAATGAGCCAAACATCATTGACCCGGTCCAAATAGGTGGTGTTGGGGCAATTCATTTACCTTCGGCTAAAGGAAACATTGTTTTTCACATCGTTTCAACTCCTACTACTAAAGGGTTTATTTGGGGGGGAGGGGTCATGAGGATCCCTATGAGCATATTAGAAATTTTGTTCATGTCTGTGGACCGTTCTCATTTAAGAACATATCTCAAGAATCGGTTCATCTGAGGTTGTTCCCATTTTCTCTGATGGGAGAGGCAAGCAAGGGGTTGGCTGAGTTGCCAAGAGATTCCATCACTTCGTGGGATGAACGTACTACTGCATTCCAAGTGCGATTATTTCCCCCTTCGAAGATGATAACTCTTAGGGATAGCATCCAAGGTTTCAAATGCTTGGATAAGGTGAGCCAATCCATGAGACGTGGATGAGGTTTAAAAAGTTTGTACTACAATGCCCAACTAATGGATTGCCCAACAACTTGCTCCTGCAATACTTCTATTGGAGCCTTAACTAGGTGAACAAAGGAGTTGTTGAATCATTCCCAGTGGTATAATGCAACAAACCTATGAAGTAGCTTCCCAACTCCTTGATTGCATTACTAAGATCAACAGGGCATGGTACACTCGTGAGGACCATGTCTCTCCGCTCAACTTTAGAATGACAAAAGAGAAGATCGATAAGGATCAAGAGAGACACCAAAACATGGCAAAGATGATGACCCAGCTGGATATCTTTGATAAAAATGTTATGGGTGTTAGTACAAAGAGTGTTTATGTTGTAGGTGTTGGTGGAGGGAACCCTGATGAAGCCCAATTTGAAGTGTTGTATAATGAAGAAGTGAACTTCCTAGCCAATCAAAGAGGAGGTTATTATGCAAAGTACCCAAGACTGGGTGGTAATTAATGTTGGAATAGAGATGAGGGCTGGAGAGATTGTGACAGAGATTGATGTGATCGAAACGCCACTTGGAAGGAAAGAGAGGGGGAGAAGGATAGGTATGTTCCTCCCCATAAGCGTCAAAAGCCCAAATATTCTGAGGGTAGCCGCACGGAAGACATGCTCTCACGCATTCTCAACAAGGTTGAAGGGTCCAATTAAGTGTTGAAGGAAATGAAAGAGGATGTACCAACTCTCAATCAGACGATGACCTCTCACTCAGTCTCTATCAAGCAGTTGGAGACCCAAATGGGTCCGATTTCATCGCATTTGAGCCCAATACAACAAGGGGGGTTGCCTAGTGATACTATGGCAAACCTCAAAAATGAAGCTTGATTTGGTACTTGTGTCGTGCCATGATGTTAACTTAGGCGCTTCTTTGGAGGCAACCCAAGTTTTTAATGCTTTAAGTTTAATTTTGAAAAATGGGTGTTAATTGTGCAAGTTGAAAAGTGAAGTTTGTCTGAAAAATAGGTGGTTTGGCGAGCCAAGAGTCTAGTTGGCGACTCGCCAAAGAGGTCGGTGAGCCCGACTTGGACCGCTATTGGACCCATAAAACATGAAGTGGAAGTCTGTAAAATTGGGTGGGCCAATTGCTGAATCGGTGAGCCCAATTTAGTCCACAGTTTGGACCCCCCAAATTGACTGGAGGTCCTGTAAAACTCGGCGAGGTAAGTCATCACTCGGTGCATCGCCGATTTGTTCCGCGAGGTCAAATAACACCGCCGAAAGGGTCGCAAACTGAAAGGTTTTAAGAGGCCAAACGGTTTAAAATTTCAAAATCTTTCATATTCTCTCATTTCTAACCCCGTAAACTCTCAGCCGTACTTTATATTTTCCGTACTATACTATTTTTATTCCCTTTTTGTCCTTGATCTCATTTTCAGATTTGGATTACTTTACTGCCTGGCTTATCAAATTCGCAATTCGGCACTGAGGTTGGTTTTCCGAACCCCACACCTACAATTATTGGTTGAACTCAAATGCTTTCGGTAAAATTATGTTGTTCTGTGTTAGGAATGTGTTTAAATCATGTCTTATGTCTTGGATTGCCTATTTTGTGTTTCGAACTTGTGCTTAAATGCCTAAAATGTTGAATCCCCGTGTTTAATGCATTAAAATTAATTCTAAATTGTTGGGTTGCGGTTAATTTGTATTGGGTTTGGTGGGGTGAAGTCTAAGTAACCCCAAATTGTGCCAACTGATGTAATTTATCCTATGATGGAGCGTTTGCCGTCATTCTTATAGGCAAAAGTCGTCAAATGGCCAATTTTGGCCAAATCGGGGGAAGTTTGAGTAGACCGAAGGCATGGGTCGAATGGGTCTAGTGTGAATTGAGAAATGTGTGTGTTTGATTTTGATTTCGGGGGCTGCGGGCTTGATTTTGGAAACAGGGTTGAAATTTGGCACATTGGGTAGTTTGGCGTGTTGGGTCGTGCTCGCTGAATGGTTCAGTGGTTCGCCAACGTCCCACTTTGATCGCAGTTAATTTCTTCAATAAGCTAAGTTGGGTCCGTAACTTTTTGCAGGAAACCTGAGCTCACCGAGTTCACTTGGCGACTCGTTGAAAGGTTCCTTTGATCGCCCTTTCTGTGCCCCTAAACCCTAAAAAACACTATAATATTAGACGGGCTCGCCTAGGCTCACCGAATAGTGTCGGTGATTTACCAAAAGGCCTTGTACGTCACCGACATGCCTATTTTCTGGAAAATTTTCAAGCTGGTCCATTTGGCGAGCCCGCTCTGGCTCACCTAAGTGACTCGGCGACTCTTTCTGCAACCTGATTTCTCCAATTTTCTTGAATGATTTCTAACACTTTGGATGAAAGTGGCATGCCTCCCCAAAAATGAGCATGGGGAATTGTAATAAATAAGGGAGCAGCTGCTTCCACAAAAAATGGCACGAAAGCACCTCCGAAGGGAGGCAAAGTAAAGGGCAAAACACCTATAGGTAAAGATCAGAGCACAACTCCGGCAGTGATGGGAAATCTTTTGATTCTCAGGGCTCACTCTCTGAGCCTGAGGATGACCAACCACTACAGACCTGACGAGAAAAGATATGTGCAAGGCTCGTCAAGATCCATCTAGGATCCCGGAGTCTACCTATCATGCTGCTGATATAGAGGCAGCTCGGGTACATAAGGTGGTCCAAACACCACTATTTCAGGGTCCTCTTCCTCGGTTACTCAACCGGTTAAAGGCCGAGGGATTGAGGACCATCTTGGAGGAGAAGAGATTATCCAGGAATGGTGTGGTGGACAGGTACCCTTTGGTGTAGGTCACACTCTGGTTCCAGAGGTTCAATATATTTACCAGGCCCCATGGCCAATACATTCTCACCTGGGTCATAGAGTTCTACATCGTATATGGTGACTTAGTACCGCAGGGGAAGAAGAAGGCCAGTACCTTCAGATAGGTGGAGTCCTTGATGGTTCGGTGAAAGATAGTGGGATGCAACAACGATCATATTAATATTGTACTTGACATGGCTACATGTTTTTAGCATGACTACCAGAGCTTGATCACAACACTGACTCTGGATGACCTCAAGGGATGGCTAGCTCTCCTAATTTCTGATACCACCCCGAGGTGGATTGAGGCTGCAGCCCATATTGAGAAGAAATACTTGAGCATAGCAGCTCGGTATTTGTTCAGGTTCATCAGTAGCTCAATCAGGTCATCACAGATCGAGTCCATTCTCCGCCACCTAAAGGAGGCTATCTCGGATCTATCATCACCATGAAGCGGCTAAATCTAGCATTAATTATAAATCAAGAGATGGCCATGAGGGCCAAACAACGTCAAACATCCCTTCCATTCTAGTACTTATTACAGAGTTGTGTTTGGGTGTTGGAGTTCCTCTTTATGAGAAGAGGGATGTTGACGTTACACCCACATCCTTTATCGACATCCGGCGCATAGAGGTCGAGTACACACATGATGAGGCAGATAGGAGGAGAGAAGCTCTGGTGGACACATCCCCGGAGGTTGATGTAGATTTTATAACTGTAGAGGCAGCTTTGCCTATTCTAGTCTCCAGGACTTCAAGTACATCTACTTCCACTCCTTCCTAGGCCTCAGGTTCTACTATTGTCTCCCAAGTTCCTAGAGCTACTTCAGGTACCATTGTCTCTAGGACTTCGATGACTCATACAATGCTCCTCAAGATGGGGCACCTAGCTCATTCTGCCAATGTGCGGCCTTCCCGATTATAGGCTGAGGTGCCCTGGATGATTTAGCGAACCATTTTTGTTGTTTTGAGACCTCTACGGACTTCCATTGATGCTCTCACAGTGAGAGTAGATATTTGTGAGAAAGGACAGGGGGTTACTATTGAGGTTACAACTTTGAAAGCCGAGGTTTCCAAGTTGAGGAAGGATGTGGACCATTTGAAGTCCACAGACTTCACTTCACTGTTTAAGTCAGCATAGATTCATGATGTTCCGAGTGCAGATGTCCCGGCCAGTTCTTATATGCCTCCGGCTACCACCAGAGATGAGACTATGGAGGATTTGGTTGCGGCTGAGTCAGATGCAGAGACAGATGAAGAGCAACTCGATGTTTAGGAGGAGACCATTTATGGAGACCTACTTGATTTAGAGAAGACGATAGTACAGTCTATCATTCAGACATCATTGACAGATACCTCTAGGACAGGCACTAGCAAAGCCACAGTTGTTGAGACTCCGGGCACTGAGATTTAACCCTGGCATTGATGCCCTGACATACTGAGCATCTGAGTAGACAAGATCATTCTTTTTTACCTCCCTCTATTTTGTTCTTATTGATTATTTTTGTTTAGTTGCATTTGAGGAGAACTGCCTTTTTTTGTGGGTGGAGTGAGGTATTTCCATACCTACCTCTTGTGATTCCGTTTTATTTATGAATATTGGGTTTTGTGATCTATAATTGTGTTTTCTTTATGTTTGGATCTTAATCTTGTGGATGGTTGAGCTTGTGCCTCCTTGTTTTGAATGGAAATGGTTTTGACCTATTTTTAAAATTTTGTGCCACCTCTACTGTTTGTGATTGTTGTTGTTCTTCTGCAAATTTAAGTATTGGTTATGTTCAATACCGGTGACTTAAATAGTGCTATTAATTGAACAAAATAAATTTGTAGCTACAATGATGCCAATGAAGTTGCATAGAGAATGTTTGAAATTTTAGCATCTCGTTGTGACTAGCCGGTTATCGAATTAGTCTCTTGTGATGAACATTGCACACTAGCTAGAAAGTGGAGTCCTGTTTGATATTGGTTCCAATGCTATGTGTGATGATATTACTTTGAACATTGTGTGATGACAACTAGAATTTTCCCCTTTGGTCCGATTGACTAAGTGATTCAAGCACTTGAAATGATCTTAGGCAACAATTTTGAAGAGTGAAACAATTAGACAATATACTTTTTTTGTGGTCAACCTTGTGCGATATGTGAACCTTGCTTGAACCCTGTTTAGCCTTATCCTTTTCTTGGAAGAAACCTGAACAATTTTGACCCCTCTTTATCCATTCACCCATAATTCTCATGAAGTGTGGTTTGTTTGAATAGTCAACTTAGTCCAAAAGCCTAAGTTGGGGGTGTGGTGAAAAGAGAAGGGAAATCAAGAAGTGTGAGAAATTCACCCTTTGCAATGGTTTTAAAAATAGATGGAACCCCTCCATGTAAAAAAAAGAAAAGAAGAAAAGAAGAAACAAAAAATAAAAAGATTGAGAAAGTTGTGAAATAAAGTAGTGAAAGTTGCAAAAGAAATAGGGTATCCGATAGTCCATTTGAAGTTGAATAATGGGGTGAATTTTGAGCATGATCAAAATGTCGATGAAAAGGAAGAAAGTGATGTTCAAATAACATTTCATTAGGGTAGAAGCCACTGAGCCTAAATTACCATACCTTTACTCTCAGCCCCGTTACAAGACTTGGAAAGACATTTGTGATCTTGAGTGAGCTGAAACTAATGTTGATTGGAATATAAGGGTAAACCTATATGTGAAGTCATGCATGTATTCATCTTTGTGAGTGTGAGAGTCGTATATGATTCTGAAACTATAAATTGGTGAAGAACCTTGTGTGAATAGGGAATCATCTTTGTTGTAAGGGAATTTGAGTACCTTTGTTGAGCTTGAACTTGAATTTGAAGCAAGTATTGTGAACTTGAGTATCTTTGATAATGGTGAGTCACAATTTGAATCTTTGAGTGCACAATTGATCATTGCATGAGTAAGTTGAGCCATGTTGTGTGCATTCATGTTGAGTCTTATGCAGAACTATTTGAGACATCCTTTTTGAACTGTTGATCTTGAGTTTTTACTTGAGGACAAGCAAAAGTTTAAGTTGGAGGTGTTGATGAGTCCAAGATTTGGACTCATTTAGGGATTTGTTTATGTAGATTTAGTGTCCTCAAATTCTTAATTTGTGCCATAAACTAATGCTAAAGCCTTGATTTTCAGGTATATGGATTGAGGAACAAAGCAAGGACACTAACAGGCAAAAAGGAACAAAACAAGCTGAAAGAATGAAGAAGGGTGAGCCTGAGAATCGCCAAGAGCCCTTGGCGTGTCACTGTGTGGCTAATCTGACCGCCTAAAGTTCCAGTGTGCCAAGCCCTAAAGAAAGAAACCAAGTCGGCTATGAAAAAGAGTAGTCGGCAAATCGTTGAGCAGTTCTGCAAAGCAAAAATAGATCGCTCAAAGTTATAGAACTCTAGGATGCTAAATGCCAAGGAGAAGAGGCGATGAAAGAGGTCAAAGGGCAGCTCGCGGAGTGGTTCGGCGAGCCCGACTTACTTCACCAAAATGGCCCTTCGTGGCTTATTTTTGGCAACTATAAATTAGATTTTGAAAATTTTATTTCAAGGAACTTGATTTTGGATAAGTTGAAGAAGACTACATTAGTTTTAGAGGACTTTTCTTTGTAGTTTTTCATAGTTTTGAAGAACCTTAGAGATTCAATTTGGAGATTTTTGAAGTGAGTCTTGAATATTATGCAAATTGAGCATTGCAAAGACTAAATCTCTCTTACCATGTTGATGGCTAATTGATTCGGTAATCGTTTTTACTCTTTTATGATGTTTTTCTGAAACCCCAATTCTTGGGGTGTGATCATGTGATTGTGGGTTGAATTACTTTATGGGTATTGTTAATTACAAGTTTAAATGCTAAATTGAATTGAGTTTAATCATTAATTGAGGTTTAATTTATGAATTGTAGTTGCTAATGCAGTTCTAATTATGTCTTCTTGGCTTGCTCGAGAGAGAGGTTTTAGAACTAAGATTTTTGATTAATGATTTGTAAGTATTGGCTTGAGTTGGGTTTAGCTCGACAAAGTGAATCATAAACACAATCCTACCTATTTAGATCGAAAGAGTGGACAAATTAAGGTGTGGGTTGTTCTTCATTATTATGCTTGTTGATGTTCAAAAGAAATCACCTGATTCGGGGTAATTGTTCGAGAGAAAACTATCTCTCTTATAGTCTAGCCTACTCACTAATTTTTAGCTATTTACTAGTAGTTTCAATTATCAATTTATCATAATTTGCCTATAATCGATCACATACCGAGAATCCATCCCCTTATTGTTATTTCAAAGTTTTGTGACTGCTTGTAGTTGATAATTAAAACAAAAACCCCCATTTGACATTCGTGTCACCCCTTTTATTTGTTTAATGTCTTTTTTGATAATTACTATTCCTATGGCTGATATGAACACGTACCGCTCCTTGTGGGATTTGACCCCAACTCATTTGTTGGGTTTTATATTGATTTACGATCGTTGACACTTAGAATTGGAAGAAGTGTGCTTGAAACGTTAAATCAAGTGGCTGGTGCACCGCGCCTACAGTGCACCATAAATGGTTTTCTGAAGCTTAGGGGCTGGCGCCCCACGCCAATCAGTGCGCCAGGGTCGCCTGCCCCCGCCATTTTTCTATTGTTCGTCTTATGTGTGTTCCTTTCACATTTATCTTGCTCTATTCCTAATTGCAATTATTCAAACATCATCTAATCATTGAGAAATCCTATTTATCCAAGTCATAAATCTTGAGTTCGCATTTTGAAATTAAGAGTAAAGTTCAAGTAAAGTCTTTTGAGTCACTTTGATGAGTCTTTTACAAACTTTTAAAATTTGTTTTTAAGACTTGAGTACTTGAATATGAGGATGCCAAGAGTTAAGTTCATGTTTCTTAAATGAATATAAGGGAACTAAGTATTCCCGTATTTAAATGTTTTACATTTAAAAATTAGAGGAAACCTTCATTTCCAAATGAGTTCATGAGGAGTTTTTGAGCATAAGTACTTTTAAGAGAACCTTTTGAGTAACGATCTCAAAGTTTGAAGATGAGGAAATGTTTTAAGGCATATGAGAATGAGTTATTTTATTAGGATTAGTATTGAGCACCGAAATGGGGACGAGTTAAGACAACTCAAAGTCCTCATAAACCACGTATGCCAACATGGGTAAAGGGTCATACTTTTTAGATGAGTCCTTATTACTTTTTAAGCATAGCTTAGTGGATCCACTTAGTTGAGGATGTCTGATACTCCGGCAAGGTATAGTAAAGCTCTAGCAGTGTGGGCGAGATGATGTATCATCACATAGCTCATAGTGATGGTTGTCGGTTAGAGAATATCCCAAAATAAGAGTAAAGAGTTTACTATTGTATTTTTATATACATCAAGTTATTATCTACTTTTTAAAAAGCTTTCTTCATACTGCATCTTTATTGTTGCTTTTATATTGAATTGCGTTGAGTATTCTCGAGTGAGTTGAGTATTCTTGAGTTGAGTTGAGTTAAGTTGAGTTGAGATGAGGTGAGTATGTTCTTCGTTTTTATCAATTCAAGTTTATGCATGTTTATGCTTTAGAATTACCCTTTCATGCTAGTACATTCAATGTACTGACGCCTTTTGTCCTTTATCGTTTCATGATGCAAATATAGGTATTCTGGGTCAGTAACCGGCGCTTCGTTGATCCCATCACATTCTAGTTAGTGTTGGTGAACCCTCTTACTTTCTAGAGGGATTTGCATTGATAGATTTTGTTTTTTTAGGATGTTGTGGGTAGAGGCTTCATAGATAGTACTGTTTTGAGGAGTCTTTTCCATTTCCATTGTTAATGTTTAAGACTTGAGTTGCCTTCTTGCTGTTAGTTGAATGTCTCTGTTTTCTGAGTTTTTTTTTATATATTTGAGACAAATGAGTAAATCTTTAGTTTTGCGTTCATATATTGTTGAGCAAGTCCTCCATTGAGTATTCAGTCAGTCCAAGGGTTTGCCTACGGACCAGCAATGGTTCTCGAGTGCCGGCCACGTTTAAGGTGTAGACTTGGAGCGTGACAAACGTGATATCAGAGCATAGAGTTCAACAGACCTAGGGTGTCTATGAAGCCATATCTTTAGAGTCCTGGTTATTAATGTGAAGCGCACCAAATATATAAAAGTTTCCTTCTAATTCGTGCTTGCGCGTATCTTTCATATCATGCCTCCACGAAGAGCTGTTCGAGGTCGTCTTTCTAGAAGGAATGTTGATCGCCAAGATAAAGGGGTTCCCAATGCACCAAAAGTGCAACCACAAAGAGATGTCACTAATGGTGAGTTTCAGGATGCTATCCAGATGTTGATTCAAGTTGTGGCCAATCAAGCTTGTCAACAAAGAGCGGTTTGACAGGATGTGGATAATACATCCAGGATACGTGAGTTCTTGAGGATGAATCCCCCAGAATTCACTGGGTCAAATGTCACTACGGATCCTGAGAACTTTTTGGAGGAGCTGCAGAAGGTGTTTGAGGTTATGCATGTTGCTGATGCAGACCGAGTGGAGCTAGCTGCATACCAACTCAAGGGTGTTGCTAGGATCTGGTATGATCAATGGAAGAAAAGCAGGGCTGAAGGAGCACCAATTATGAGTTGGGCTTTGTTTGGAAGTTCATTCATGGGGTGTTTCTTTCCCCGTCAGCTGAGAGATGCAAAGGTAAGAGAATTTCTCACTTTTAAGAAGGAGACATAAGTGTGCAAGAGTACAACCTCAAGTTCACTCAACCACTACTAAAAAAACAGTGAATACCGACCTACAAATACCAACCTCCGGAGGTCGGTATTCCTTGAAATACCGACCTAAAACCGACGTCCCAACTTAGGTCGAAAAAAGCTTGGTCGGTATTTATTTTATGTCGGAAAATTCATATATTATTATTTCCGACTTCCTGAGGTCAGAATTAGAATACCGACATCCGGAGGTCGGTATTTTTATTTTTGTAATGTTGAAATTCCGACCTCCGGAGGTCGGTAATTTTTTTTTTGTATTGTTGAAATTCCGACCTCTA
>JAJOOS010028590.1:0-15230 GCA_029582725.1 Solanum chiquidenum | reverse complement strand
TACCAAGTTTATGTGCTAATACGAAGTCAGTCGTCAAGCTTAGAAACTGCTTGTTATTGATTTTTGGAGATTGCCCACTTTCATGTGAATAATAGCCACGGGATCATTTTCTATACCAAGTTTATGTGCTAATACGAAGTCAGTCGTCAAGCTTAGAAACTGCTTGTTATTGATTTTTGGAGATTGCCCACTTTCATGTGAATAATAGCCACGGGATCATTTTCTATACCAAGTTTATGTGCTAATACGAAGTCAGTCGTCAAGCTTAGAAACTGCTTGTTATTGATTTTTGGAGATTGCCCACTTTCATGTGAATAATAGCCACGGGATCATTTTCTATACCAAGTTTATGTGCTAATACGAAGTCAGTCGTCAAGCTTAGAAACTGCTTGTTATTGATTTTTGGAGATTGCCCACTTTCATGTGAATAATAGCCACGGGATCATTTTCTATACCAAGTTTATGTGCTAATACGAAGTCAGTCGTCAAGCTTAGAAACTGCTTGTTATTGATTTTTGGAGATTGCCCACTTTCATGTGAATAATAGCCACGGGATCATTTTCTATACCAAGTTTATGTGCTAATACGAAGTCAGTCGTCAAGCTTAGAAACTGCTTGTTATTGATTTTTGGAGATTGCCCACTTTCATGTGAATAATAGCCACGGGATCATTTTCTATGTCCTATTCTTACATGTCGGAGTCCCTAGCTTTGCACATTTCTTAATTATATTCTTCTGTTAATGAAACATATCATTTTGTGGTACAGGTACCTGAAACGTTATCAGAAGAGGTGCTAGCAAAAATGAGTGCACCTCCAAAGAGTGATGTGCCTATTATAACACCTCAAGAACTTGCTGAAGCTGATGGTTTCGTTTTTGGATTCCCTACAAGGTTCGGAATGATGCCCGCTCAGTTTAAAGCATTCCTTGATGCAACTGGAGGTCTATGGAGAACACAACAACTAGCTGGCAAGCCTGCAGGCATATTCTATAGCACTGGATCCCAAGGCGGTGGACAAGAAACAACACCGTATGATCTTATTTCACGTAAATTTCATATGACTAAATGATAAACTGTCGTTTTCTTCCTTGTTATTGTTTTTTAACCCGAGGTATATGATAGGTTGACTGCTATAACTCAGCTTGTTCACCACGGAATGATATTTGTACCCATCGGATACACATTCGGTGCTGGCATGTTTGAAATGGAAAACGTGAAAGGAGGAAGTCCATATGGAGCTGGAACATTCGCTGGTGATGGCTCCAGACAGCCATCTGAGCTTGAATTGCAGCAGGCACATCACCAAGGTAAATACATCGCTGCCATCGCCAAGAAACTCAAGGGTGCACCCTAATTTCTCCTGCAAAAACATTCTTCTAATACATAATTTATCTCTGTGATTGTCAAAGTCTACTTTTTTTAATTGGGTATGGAATCTGTATGTATCTGATTACTCTGTAATTGTGTGTGTCAAAAGTACCAAATATATATCTTTAATGGTTGCAAATACAACACAACTTGAATATTGTTTATAGTGAGTGATATATTGAATGTAAAGTCTCGTCTCTCGTGGCGTTTTGGATATGAATGAAGAGAAGTTGTATTTGAACTTCAGAAGATGGAGTTATGTTTAGATATGGAAACAGAATTGAAGTTTTGTGAGTGAAAACTCGAAAAGGTAATTGTTTATAGTGATTGATTGATTGAATGTAAAGTCTCGTCTCTTGTGGTGTTTTGGATATGACGAGAAGTAGTATTTGAACTTCAGAAGATGGAGTTATGTTTGATTATGAAAACAGAATTGAAGTTTTGTGAGTGAAAACTCGAAAAGTGTTACCTTGTCCACAAGTTATATGGTGGTTGGACAATAATAATTTCACCATCTTGCTAAACTGGTTACACCTTACAAGTCTTGGAAGAACTGGAAAAAACTTATTTGTGTTTATTCAATTGTTCACAAGTTTTGTTGGATTGATAAGACTTGGTATTGTTTTCATTCTACCTATTTTATTAAAGGGAAAAGTCTTAAATATGTCATCGAACTTTGAGAAAAAAAGTTCATCTATGTCATCCGTTAAAAGTTTGGCTTAACTTATGTCATCCGTTAAAGTTTGACACACGTGGTATGATTCGGCCACATTATTAATTAAATTATTTTTTAAAAAGGAAAATACTCAAATATGTCATCGAACTTTGAGGAAAAGTTCATCTATGTCATCTGTTAAAAGTTTGGCTCATCTATGTCATTTCAGTTAAACTTGTCTGTGTTGTTCAATGGACAAAACTTGTTTACTATTTATTTTATCAAAGGGTTACAATTTAATTATCAACCCACAAAAAGCACACTTGATTAAATTGGTATAATATATAAAATGTAGCTTTTAATATAATTTAAATTGAGTCCTTCAACTTTGATTGTGTTTATGTAGGCACTTAAACTTGTATAAAGTTGAATAAATAGACGCATCTTACATGACAATTCGTGTGAGAAACACTCGAACTGATTTGTATTATGTTATGAAGGATGCATATTATGTCATGTTGAACATGTGTCGACTTGTTTAATTATATACAATTTAAACGTCTTCTTAAGCATATAAAAAATTGAAGGGCATAGATATCTATTGAGATAAGTTGAAGGGCACGTTTATATATTATTAGGGAAATAGCCACATTTAAATGTTAAAATAAAATGCGGATAAAAATACTCTAATATGTGAACCACATGACATGTTCAAGACCACATGATTAAAAGACATTTTGATACATTACATATATGCATAATACATAAAGGTCCCTTTAACTTGGCCTCAACTGATATCTATATCCTCTACCGTGGGTGTGTATAAGTAGGTATTTTAATTTGTATAAAATTGAACAAATAGACACATGTATGTTACGTGGTGTCCTACATGACAATCTGTTTCCTATGTAGAACGTATATTATGCCAAGTAACTAGGATGCATGTGTCTACTTGTCAGTTTTACACAAATTTAAGTGTCTACTGGTACCGCCAAAATTGAAAGACACTGATGCCAGCTAAAACTAAATTAAATGATATATTTATATATTATGTGCTATAAAAATCGTTAATTTAAGATTACCAGATTTAAACATCGGAGTAATAACTTTAAAATAGTTAACTAATATTTGATAGCAAAAGTTTAAAAATGGATATTTACCTACTTCAAAAATCAATGATGAAGATTATAGAAAGGGTGGATTTTTGTGGAAAACAGTAGGTCATATATCCCTAGCCTTTTCTATTTTCTACATATATATAATCAACTTTCATCATGATGATAATATATCCCTTTTACTAATATCAAAGTAAAACCCTAAATTAATCATTAAAGAGAAGACCTTAAACAATTGCATATTTCATAAATATTTATATATTAGAAGAAACAAATATATATATATATATATGTTGTGATGATGTCTGAATGAGGTGATCCTCATGACCAAAAAATAATAATATATTTTTTATCGGTCTCTGATATTCGACAAAATCTAGATTCACATATGTAAAGCTTTTTTCAGGGGCAACACTTTTAAAAGGAGTTTTTCCATTCGCAAGGGCTCGAACCTAAGACGATATCTACAATTAAAAATAGAGGGATCTTAATCATCTCACCAGAACTCATATTGGTGACCAAAAAAGTGTTATAATTCCTTATCTTTTATTTTATATGATACTATCATTTCTTGGGGAAAAAAAGAGAAGAAGAAGTCTCTTCTTTTTGTTTATAAATAGTATTTTAATTTTTTAATATCAACTATCATGACTTATAAATTTTTTAATGTACTTTTAAGTATGAGAAATTTATTCAAATTTTTTAAAAGATTTTATGTCTGAATTCGCACCGACTAATTTTACAAATATTAGACAACCCAACCATCTATAAATGGTTGTCTTTATCATAGGTGAAAGCTAAAATTCTTGAAGTATTTTAGAAATCTTTTTGGGCCACACATGTTCTAAGTCCAAAATTTTCTTTCCACCAATTTTCTTATCATTAATTTCTTGACATATTACACAATTTTCTTTTCTTCTACACAAATTAAGCATGAATATGAATATTGATTGACAAATAAATAGAATTTTGAGAGAAAATTATTTTCTAACTTGACAAAAAAATAATCAATTAGGATGTCTAAAGTACCCCTGATATCATATATATAGTTTACTTTTATATATACACTTATAATATAATTATTATTACGCTATCAGATCACATAAAAATACAAGTATTATTCATAATAAGCGGAATTTATAACATGAACAATAAGGTAAGTAACACACTCCGCTACAACGAGTAATTCAGAAGGATTCTCCATTTTCCCCTCAAATTATATTTTATTTTTCCCTAGATATTCGATTGGACATATTACTTCTTTGCTAGTTCAATTTGCATCTATTTTTTTAAATGAAGACTCTTATTCATATCAAAATCTTTATAATTCGAAAAATGAGCTTACTTTACGCACTTTCGCACTAAACATAAAAAAGGTATAATATTCACTCTTAACTTTTTAGGAAAAAACATTATTTGCAAAATTCAATTTTAATAAATTTGATTGATAAAATAACAGTTTCCACTCTCTCCACTATAGTAGATATTGTCAAATCAATTTTGAAGTACTTAATGGTTTGAAAATATCTTGTCCTTCCTTTTACTTAACAAAAGTCAAATAGCTACTCATTTATTTTTAATCAGATCTCTGAGTTTAAATTTTGAATATTGAATCATATATGATAAAATGCAATTTATATTTTTAAGTAAAATTCTCAGAATAAATTTAAGGCATAATACATAAATATATTCGGTAAATTGACGTCGACTGATATATATGCCTTTCAATTTTGATTGTGCACAAGTAGACACTTAAACTATCCAAAAAGTTGAACAAATAAACATGCACATCCTACGTGACAATGGTGCGTCTACTTGCTTAACTTTTGAATAGTTTAAGTGTCTAATACTTGTACACACCTAAAATTGAGAACATAGATATCAGTTGAAGTCAAATTAAAGAACATATTTACGTTCTAGGCCTAAATTTAATTTTTTATTAAAAGAAACAAGAAAAAATATTAGGTCTTATAAGGTGTACGTTGAAATCATGAGCTGCGTGAATGTGATAATAAACAATGAGGTTCTATAATTAATAATTGTCGGTCAACTATATGACGGTGAATTTATTTATGAAAATTGTACGCATCGACCTGTTTGCAACAAAATTTAAATATCTATAAAAATTGGTTTATGTTCGAAGTTGTTATCATACGAAGAAAAGTGCATAACATATATTGAGTCAATTATTGAATTTTAGATCATGTTAAAGATAATTTGAAGACACAAAAAAAACAAGGAAATTAAAACTATCTAATTAGACAAATATTCCTATCATATTTATTAATTCTTTATATAATTTGAAATAATTATATATTGTCTCACTAATTAATAAGTTCATACCATATTTCAAGTTAGATACACATAAATACATGTATTTTTGCTTTCAGATATACTAAAATAGGAAGGGAGGAGAGCGAGACAAAAAGGACACGAACGAGATTCACAAATATATGTGAATCAAGATACATGCATCTGCAATACTAGATACATGTATCTTGAATACCAGATACATGCATGGAGGGAGGGAGAGTCGAGAGCGAGAGCGAGGAATAACGAGCAACATAGAAAGAGGCGAGCGAGACAGTCATGTACATGTGAATCAACTTGAATAAAATATACTTAGATCAAAATACATCTAATTTTTTGAGATATATATCTGAACGTGTCAGATACATGTATCAGAAGTCCGATACGTGCCAAAAAGATTATAGGAAGAATGTTGGAGTCACTATCAGGCTCTGACTCTTAGGTCTTCACTGTGGGGCCCAATAAGCGTGCTACCGTGTGGGGTCCATCCTTTTGACTTGCAAAATTTCAAATCCTAAAGTCAAAATATGTAAATCTAATATTATTAAAATAAAATAAAATAAATAAAAAATTAGACATGAGGTATTAATGACGAAATAGATAGTAACTTTGTTTTTTTACGAAGGGTGAGTTGATGAGGACGGAACAAGTAGAATTAACAGGCTTCTAGGTTGATAAGTTACTGAAGATTCGATCTACATAACAACTTAGACAAATCTCACATTAATTACAATGAAGTAGGAAAATGAAAAGTTTTAGAAGGTAATATATCACAAGTTCACACGCTTTTGAGGGATAAATCTGTGTTGCCTAAAGCTCAAAGCGGACGATATATGAGTCAAACAGAATTGATAAACTTCTAAATTGACAAACTTCTGAAGCTAGGAGCATAATACCTCAGGGCAAATCTCATATCAAACTGAAAAGAAAAAAAGAAGTGTTTTAGGCACTTTTGAAGCTCAATAAATGTAGCCTGAAACATAAATTTGTGTTGCTTTATAGGTCAAAGCAGACAATATGTGTCATGAATTTGTCTCGTAATCCTACTAATTATTATTGAAGAGTCTGATTAATACTCCCTCTTCCTCTTTCCTCTGTTCATTTTTACTTGTCACAGTTTGATTTGACACACTGATTAAGAAAATAATTATTGATATATGTAATATTTTACCGAACTATCCCCTATTAAATGATGTTTTGGAAAATAATTTGAAAAATAAGTATTTAATGTTGAGGGTAAAACATGGAAAAAATATTATCTCTTCTTGATATATCTAAAATGAAAATCTATTTTAGAAATAAATAACAAATAAAAGCGAATGGAGAGAGTAATAGTTTCTTTGATCACAATTTTTTCAAATATTTTTAATTTAAAATTTTCTTGAGAAAAGATAATATGGACTCTCTTTGGAATATCATTATTCATTAGCGGATTTTTCTTTAATCCAAACCAATTGACATCCCTCATCGAAAATTTATATCGTATAAATAGTTTTTTTAAAATTATTTTTTTATATATAAAAATGGTACACATTGAATGTTATTGACTTTTTTCATCTATTTATTTTTACATTTTTAATTAAAAAATCTGATTTCGTCGATACGATGCCGATACATTGTCAACTTCTTTGAGAACTAATGTCTTCTATTGACTCAAATTTAGTGGCAAAAGATATTTTGCATTGACTTCTTCCACTATCCTCAAAAAGGAATAAATTATTGACTTGTTAATTTATAGTTATTGAGATAAATTTAAAAAATTACAAAAAGTTTTGGCCATAGTATATAGTGGTGAGTTTTAAATTGATCCTTTTGACAAATTATACACTTCTTGCTTTTATTTATTCCTTTTGATCCACTTTAAATATAGTTTAAGATTTAAATTTCAGTTATATACGTTGACAATAATATATAGATTTATAGTTAATTTTAATCTGTATTAACGAGTTAGTCATCAATTTAAGGGAAATCCAATTATTGTTTATCAAGAATTTAGTTATAATTACCTAATAAATTACATATATATATATATATATAAAAACTGAATTTTTAAAAAAAGCTTAATTTATATATATTAATAGTATAAAATTTTATACTTTAGATTACCAAAAGAATACTTACTATGATTTTAAAAATAAAATAAATTATCAGCTATAATATAATATGTAACTTGACATTGATATTATGTAATATCAGACAAAATGTTGTGGATATGACGTGTAAGTTCTTGTCTTCAATTATCAATGGTCTGTCGGAAAGTCTATTTGGAATTGTAATTATTTTTATGTTGCGTTCGATATTTATTTTGAAATTGTATCGGAAATTTTTACTTTGAAAGTAAAAGTTTCTTACCAACATTGACTTTTTATCCCAAGTTTAAATTTAAAGTATCTGATTAAGAAAAAAGAAGCAGTACTTATCACGCCATTATAAATATTAGTTAGGTTAAAACTAGGGATAAAACTATTAGCTTTTGAAACTATACCACATTATTCTTGATGTTGGAGAAAATTAATAACAAAAGAGTCAAACTAAGGGAAAAGACGAGACTTTTTTTGAGCATATACAATTATATATAAGAGTTTAAATTATATATAAAGTAGAGTCAAAATTTAAATTTTAAAACAGTGACTAATAAATAATAATTGTGTTTCAAAGTTAATATATGTATATATTGAATAAAAGAATTTAACATAACTATACTATTTGAATAAACATTACAAGATTTAGTTGAACCCAATATCTAGACTTCTATCAACTTTTATAGGTTGTAATATTTAGTCATCTTATTTTTAAGATTATAAATTTTATATTATAAGCAAAAAAAATATATATTATGCAAAGCTAAGAAACGCCAACAAGTTCATATCTTGTTTGCCATAGAAATATATGTATATACAAGGTTAAATTTCATATTATATTTTTTATATGTATATATAAGGTTAAATTTCATATTACATTTTCTTTCTTTTTTTTGGAATATTTTCTTTTTTTATATTTTGTATATTTTAAATGAAAATTCTAGCTACTACATACAATGAATATTAACTTTTGAAAAGATAATAGTAAATACCATCAAAAAAGGAAAAAAGAAACAAAGAAGTAATTAATTGATGTGTGGCTAAGGATGGAATACAATATTAATTATTTCCTAAGAAAGAAGTCTAATCACTCATCAAAAGTCAATCAAAATTTTGGTCATTTCTCAAAGTCTTAAAAAAAAATTCAAAATAATTTCATACTATAAATAGCCACATGAATTGAAAAGATAAACAAAAATTCATTTCAACTTTTTTTTTTTAATATATAAAAATAACCAAAACCCACAAGTGTAGAGTAAAGAGAGAGTTCCAGAATAAGAATCTTGATTCAATACCACAAAGAAAGAAAGAAAAAGGTAACACAAGAAATTTTCTCTTCTTTCCTACACTTCTTTTATTGTTCTTTTGTCATTTCTTGAAAATCGCGAACAGAATTTTTCGATCGAAGGAAAGGGTGAGGAGAGCTGCTATCAGTATTGGAAACGTTTTTTTTGCTATGGCGGAAGAATTTCAACTAGGGGGAGGGAATTGGTGGGAAAATAATACGTCCACGTCATCAAGAAATAGGTTCGATAGTAGTGGTTCATCCATTACACCTACAACTTCCACATCGGCCACTACTACTAACTATAGTAGTAATTGGGCGATAGAAACTGATCATGTGGACATCAAACCTAGGACTTTCTTGGATTCTGTGTCAGTGTCTCAATCTTCTGGTCATGATGATAGGGGTGGAGGAAGAGGAGGAGAAGGAGGAGGTGGCGGCGTTTTATCTTCTCAAGATTCAAATTTCCAAATTATGGGTTTAGGCCTTACTTCTCAACCACATGATTGGAACCACCAATCTTTATTGTAAGTTCTATTAAATTGCGTGATCGTCTAATTTAAAAATATTTTAAGTTATTGTAAAAAGAATGTTTTTAATTACTTAATTATATTATATTTTAATAATTTTCTAATTTTGTTTTTTTTTCTCCTTTTTAGGAATTATGAGGATTCTTCATCACAAATGAATATTAGGGGTTTTTCATTAGATCAAAATAATTCAATATTTAGTCATTCATCAAATTATGAAGTAGTTGATAATCATCAAGTGTTGCATTCGTCTACGACGAATTCTTGGTCTAAATTTCCTCAATTTCTCCGAACATCGCCTTCGTCGGAACAACCTCCACTTCCGCCATCGGCACCGCCGTTGCCGCCACCTCACAGCCAGCTACATTTCTCAAATAATACTCCATTTTGGAATGCAAGTGCAGCTTCCGTGAATGATGTTCCATCAAGTTTATTTCCTTCTAATTTGCATAATATTCCACAACTTCCCAATAACACAACAATTGATGAGAAAGCAAAGGTAATTGTAATTACATTTTTTTTTTGTTTTTTTTTGCTGTGTTTGGTATCTATTTTGGAGTTTCCTCCAATTTGAATTCACCGCATAATTGTAATTGCATAAAATGCTCCTTATTAGGATTTTTTTCATTCATATTGTTCGAGTCTGAGAACTTTGATTATATCTCATCATAATCCTTTATGATAACTGTAATTACTTAATTATACTTTATTATCTCAAGACGCCCTTTCATGATATATGTCTAATTCTTTTTCATGAACTAAATATGTGATTTTTTAATTATTTTTTTAGATTTTTAGGTGGGGGTTATTGAATATTGAATCACTTATTTGTTCTGATATCATTTTGAATTGTGAAATCATATCACTTACTAATAAACTGTCAAAGATATAACACACATTCATAATTATGTCTCAACATTAAGTAATTTCATAATCTAAAGTTAACGGATTCAGAATACATGTATGATCTATTATATATTTACGTATATTTTAAGTTTCATTTTTTTTTTAACTATAAGCTATTTGACTTGAAAGTAAATAATTCAGTTGAACTTGTTCTAAATTTGATTATTTAGGAATTGATTATTATTTTTATGGTTGATTAAATTAATACATGAAATATGATTTTTATTTTTACACTTATTTTGCAACAGAATATGGGAGAAGTTAGAGATATAAATAAAATTATGTCAGAGAAAACCACCAGTACTGAAACATCAAATAAAAGACCAAGGAATGAAATTCCAACTCCTTCTCCGGCTTTTAAGGTATATGCACTGTCAATATAATTTTTTTATATTATTGAAAAAATTTAATGTGCGATAACAAGTTACATATTATTATTAGTGCGCGTTAGGGTTTAAAATAATATTTTTATTTTTATAGTACCATATGTTATTTTTCTAAAAAAAATTAATTTATTTTTCAGGTGAGAAAAGAGAAAATGGGAGACAGAATCACTGCACTTCAACAATTAGTCTCACCTTTTGGAAAGGTAAAGCACTGAGATTTATTTTATTTTATTTTATTTTTCATTTTCTTAGTACTAAATGAACGTTTGGACATAAGAATTATGTAATATTTTTATAAATTTAAAATAATATTTAAAATTTGGAGTTAGGTTTAGATATGAATATACAAATTAGAGACTATTTTAAATCTTTATGAGTGATTTGGAGTGAAAAAAATATAAAATCAACTTTTTAATGTTTTTCAAATACTGAAATGTATAATAATTTTATGTCCTCATTTTAATAAATATTGTTTTTGTTCTTCCAGACAGATACAGCTTCTGTATTATCAGAAGCAATTGAGTATATAAAGTTCCTCCATGATCAAATTGGTGTAAGTTTCTCAAGAGCCTATTATTTATTGTTTTATTCCTTTTAAGGGTGTATTTGGTACGAAGAAAAATATTTTTATTTTCTATTTATTTTCTTGTATTTGGTACGTAAATAAAATATGTTTATCTTAAATTAAAAGTATTGGTATATAATCTTGACAAATAGGGTGAGGGGTGATGGCATATATGGGTACTGGAGCCGTCTTAGGCTAAGGATGATCTGGTGCACACTCTTCACTAGAAATTAAGTGGTGTACGAATATTAAATGTTAATTATTACGAGTGTATATGTAATTTTGCACACTCTTAGCATAATTGAAAAGAAAATTTGAACATTCTTCGTCAAATTATTGACTCTGCCACTAAGTGATGGGATGGGGACAATGTAGGTGGAGTTAAAGATCTATTATGTGTGTTGAGAGTAGAGAAAATACGATCAATGTAAAATGTTATTTGTAGAACTTATTTTTCGCTACATTATTTAGATTTTTTTTTTAAAGTTAATTATTTTTCTATAAAAAAAATACTTTTTAAAGATTTTGACCAATCAAACATAAATTTAAAAACTCCTCTACTCCAAACACACAAGTTTCTCCCTATATTTATTTTCTTTAAGTTTATTAGTGTAAGTTTAATATGTGCGATCACCTCATGTAAAAGCCATAATTATTAGTAAGAGTATAATTTTAATTATTATATTATTATATCAAAACATGTTTCTTACGTATGAATCTGATTCTTTAGCATGAGTCAAACACGTGATTTTTCTCTTTTTATGTAATGCATGATACTCGAATCAAATCCCTCTATCTTATACTATGATATTACATTGAACTATAGGATTGTCTCATCTAAAAATCAAAGCGATTAATTAAAATTATTTTTTAAAATTATTTAATTATATGATAATCATTGAGTATTCTTGTTAATTTCTTTCTCTCTATTTTTTTAATGTAAAATTACAGGCATTAAGCGCCCCATATATGAAAAGTGGAGCATCCATGCAACATCTTCAGGTACTTAAAAATATATACTTCAGATCATTTATAAGATAATTAAAATAAATAAATATTATTAACGTGACGATAATGTAAATAAAAATTCATATACATTATATATGTTCTTGATATATATAACTTAAATCTTTAATTACCATTTAAGATTATGACAATTGAATCGATATATAGGATTTTTTTTGTTCTTAATCAGATATTTTGAATTATTACAGAGCGGTAATAAATCCGAAGATATTGGAGAAGGAAGAAATAAAGATTTGAGAAGTCGAGGATTATGTTTGGTACCAATTTCAAGTACTTTTCCAGTAACTCATGAGACCAATGTTGATTTATGGACACCTACTTTTGGATCAACTTTTAGATAATATCCGTCGCAAATAGTTGCGACGGATAAACATCCGTTGGAAAATTCAACGGAAATGTTCGTGGAGGGAAATGGATTGACTTACTAGACGGATTTAGAATATGAAATTGACGATGCATTAGTTGACATCTAATGTTCATGGCATTGGACTTGTTGAGGTACTCCTCGAATTGCGGATTCAAAAGGTTTTTTTTTTAAAAAGTGATTTTTTTCTTGTACGTTGTTTGGACTCTTCAAAAATGTTGTTATATTCGTGTTAGATCGAATACATAGTGACAACATTTTTGAAGAATTCAAACAACATAGATTATTTTTTTTTAGTTTAAGTTGTATATTACACCATCAATATAAGGAATAAATTCTACATTATCAAATCATTTTTATTTGTTACATAACAGGTAACATGTCTTATTGATAAGATTATAAATTCCATATAGATAAGCAATTTACTTGTGAATATCATTTATGAAAGTATAGAATTTTATTTATACTATTGGTATATATATAGCTTAATCTTTTATATATATATAAAGGAAAAAGGTTGAAAAAGGGTGATGATGAGAGGAGATTAATTAAAGTAAATGGTGAAAAAAGAATTAAAGAAAAGGAATGACACTTTAAAGTGATTGGACCAATTTCAGGCAAAATGATGCAGCTTTTGGCCAATATTAAGGACCATTATATATTATCGTATGATAAAAGTACACGTCAGTCTCAAACAAGTTTAAAAAAGTATTATAATAAAAGATTTTATCTTCAATCAATTAATTTTATGTTGTTTTATCTGTCTATTATAACATTGCAATCTTTTGCTTTTGTGGAGAGTACTATTAGAAAATTCATCACAACTTAGTTGATTCTATGTTGGTTTTGTATTTATCTGCTAATTATAATGTGAAATTCTTTTATTTATTTCGACTAAAATTGACAATTTGAGCAAATTTACACCAACAAAATTATAGTACTATCTTATTGTATAACTAATTGAAGAACTATGATGAATTGATGTGAATTATTTTAGTAGTTTATATATAGAAGAAATTTAATTTGTTGTTTGTAGCTAATAATATAGTTTGAGATGATTGGCATAATAATATAAAGTAGCTTTAATTATTTTCCCTTTTTTGCATAAAAGAAATAAAGGAATAATAGAATTTTTCACAGAATAAAGTTGTGTGTGGACTTAAAGTTCAATTGATTGGAAATCTACAACTTTTTTATAATTGTTTATATGTTTGGAATATATTAGTGGAAGTCAGAAGATTTGGCCCCATCTCAACCCCCCACCCTTATTAAAAATAATATTATTTTAGTTATTTAGTGGGAAAAAAAGCTTTTTAAAAAAAATGAAACTAATTGTGTAACGATCAATTTGGTACGACTATATTATTATTAACTAACTTTTCATTTCTTAATTTATCTTGACCGAGTGTCTACCGATCTTATTTTATCCTATCTTTTTATAATCTTTCTACTTCATATCCTATTTCTATTTTTTTTTCTTGTAGGTCTGTCCTTCAAATTAATAATGTGCGAACGTAAACGATACAATCTATGTCGGCATTGAATTCACCAAAACAACACAATATGATACATCATGTGTGACATTCTTTAACGACGTAAACGCTACAATCTATGCCGACATTGAATTAATTAAAACAATACAATATGATAGATTATGAAACGATGTAACAACCATTTAGTTTCCACCAACACTTCAATTCATGATTTTGTTCCAATTCATGCTTCTAGGAACCCATTTTGGACACACGGACCGAAGTAGCTCAACACACAACGATCAAACTTTTATTTAGGTATATAATATATAATAGATCACGAATGTAACCCTGTTGGTGAAAATTCTGCCTCTGCCACTGTAACTGCATGTAGAATAAGTATCCACGGATAGTTCAATTCGTGTTGTTCCATTGCTTACTTCCAGGAACCCATTTTGGACACACAGGACTGAAGTAGCTCGACACAACCCTGTTGGTGAAAATTCTGCCTCTGCCACTGTAAGTCTGTAACTGCATGTAGAGTAAGTATCCACGGATAGTGTGTTGTTCCATTGCTTACTTCCAGGAACCCATTTCTATACAGTCCTGAAAGGATACATCTAAACATTAGCAGACATGGAAAAAAGAAACATTTCATTTGGCAATGAAAATTACCAGAATACGTGGTAACAACGATCTCGTACTCCTGGCCAATCTTGACATCAACCAAATCGACTAATTGTTGTTCGTCTTTCTCATTAAGCAGTGTGGGAATGGAGATAGAATCTATGAATTCATTGCTCCTGTGAATCGGTAAGAACTCGAAATAGCCCATGGTGGGAATGAGCGTGTAAGATACTTCACTGGGCTTACAAAGGGGGTTCAGGTTGATCCCAAAGAAACATTCGGAGGAAGCATACGTAGTACTAACGAGAGGGAGGCTATTGCAGTAATAATCGAGCATTGGTATATATTGAGACATGGCTCCAGTCATTACTACGCCCACGTACTTGGTATTAGGCCACAGCCTAGTGATGATCCCTTGCCATGAATCCTTGCTGCATTCATCCTCGATGAAATCAGCCAACTCCGAGTCTGGTTTGAGGATTTTCATCACAGCCTCTATCACTTTAGGATCAGTAATTTTGTTGTTAATGGTTCCTGTT
>JAJOOS010028589.1:0-20955 GCA_029582725.1 Solanum chiquidenum | reverse complement strand
ATGCTGATCTTTTGTCATTAACCAGATATATACACATGTTTGTATACACATGCGGGGTCCACTCCTATCACTTTTTTTTCTTTATATTTCAGATCCAGTGAGCCCACTTTCTTTGCTTTTCTCTTTAAGTTAGGATGAAATTTCTAATTTCAAACTAACCAATAATATGTATGATTCAATTGTGTATCAATCTTTCTTCTACAACTCCAATGACAAGTAATTTTTGTACATCCATAAATTATTTTTCTTAGTACTTCACTTTTTACCATTTCAAGAATTAATTTTTCAAACATTCATTTTTGCTTAGCTTATTCTATTAGCAGAAGGACACATAGTTATGGTGACCCAAGTGAGTAAAAATTGACAATTTTTTTAATCTTGAGTAACAGATCTAGTGATGGAGAGGAGAAATGTATTTTCATGATTCTTTTTCTTAGAGGGAGGAGAAAAATAATGCGTGTACGTTTTCTGCGAATTTATATTTATGAGTTGAAGAGTGAAATAACTTATATCATGGATATTGACAAGGAGAAGAAATTTCAAATCTTATCAATGAATCTCAATACCGATTTTTTTTATAACTTTGATAGGGGAGAAAAATTTTGAACACTAAAATTGAAATCTGAGAGCATTAGAGAGGATTACGAACCCCCACAACATCAAGCTTTCAAATGGAAGATACCATTGGAAGCTTTGAAATGGAAGATGATAAAACTCAAGCTTTGAAAATGGCAGAAAAGAGGAAGAAGAAAGAAGAGTTTTTCGAGAACATGGACAAAAGTGTAAGCTACAGCTGGCAGCCTTAATTTTAGGCTGATTTCATCTTACACGTGGATTTAAAATGCAGATTATATGTTGTAGATAAGTTCTTACACGCCTAAGGCAGGGGCGGATCTATGAAGGGGTGTGGGGGTGCCACGCCAGCCCCGAACTTCGACGAAAACTCTATATATACATATGTATATATATATATATATATAATATTTATATAAATATAAAGCGTGCCACCTAGAGAACAAAACTGGCTTGTGGTGCCACGGTAGGAGGGCAACTTTAGAAGGCTGATGTTGTGGGTTCGAATCCCATCTGTACCTATTTTTTTGAGAAATTTGCTGCAGACTTTTTTAAGAAAAAAAAGGCTCCAAGCACATTTTTTTAAAGGAAAAACAGCTGGCACATTTTATTTTATTTTTTATAATTGTTATTGACTTAAATTAAATTAATTACATTATTTTAGTGTTGAGTGTAGATTTGTAATATCTTATTATTTATATTTTATTGATTGATTTATGATATATATCAAAAAGACGAATAATTTAATCGATAAGTCTATTTGGCACCCACAGACTCTAAATCCTGGATCCGCCACTGGCCAAAGAAAAGTGTATTCACCTTCTTGGACATGTCAGCATTTAAGGGCTACAAAATATCAAAAATAAAAGGTTCAGGGGGGTAATAGGACCCCCGTAAAGTATTGTTGTGTAGTTGGGAATTTACTAATAGGTTAGAGGGTCATTTGACCATTTTCTCAATACAAATACATACATTTTCGTCTTATACACTTATAATTATATAAATATAAATTTTATTATACAAATTACAATGTATAAATGAATTTATACAAAACTGAACAATTTATATAAAATTGGATGTATCTAGCAAATTATACAAATCAAAAAGCTCCACATAGCAAACATAAAATTTGCTATGGAGCGCAATTATGCAAATTATAGCTATAATATATAAATATGATTTTCATGTTTGTTATATGTGAAAGTTGCTCAAGTTTAATTATGTTGAATTAAGAGTATTTATTATGTCTATTATATTTGCTAGTTCTAAAATTTTCTCTATTTAAAAAGTATTTATATATATAATTGAGACAGATTAAGGAAATATAAATGGAATGAGACGTGTAAGAGGATGAAGAGAAATAAAATACTAGTAGTATTTGTGAAACTTGTATCTCTATTTTAAAATATTTGTAACAGACTTATTTTTCTGGAAAACATATTTTTATACTACTACTAATATAGTTTTTTCGGTACCAAAATAGTATTTCTTTGCTACCAATAGGATTGTAGTGGAGTGACAAATACTCTTTTATTCTTAATTAGATGTCTCAATTGTAGTTCAGGTATGCAGTATCAAGTCTTTCTAGGTACAAAGTCGCCTACGATTTACCCTCAATGTGAAGTCCCCTATGTTAGGCAATGGTTTATCTCCAATATGAGGCTTTTCAGCGTTAATCCATATTTAATCGAGACTAACAAAAATTAGAATTGTTTATCTCTAATATAAGGCTTTTCAGCGTTAATTCAGATTTAATCGGACTAAAAAAAATTAGAATTGTTTCTTTGTTACTTCGTTAGAGGAGTATTAGATCACAAATTATTTAGGCACTCACAGGCCAACCTTGAAGATTTTTTTTTTTATATATGCAGTTGCGGCTCTTCACTATCCAGCAGTGGACCCTTAATGTTGGAAACGTTTATACTGCTTTGGAAATCCTAAACGTGTAGTATTGCAATCTCCTTCTTCTTCATCTTCCTTTCTATCTTTGAGAAACCTAAATAATTGAGAAATTAGATCGAAAGAATGAGTCTTTCAACAACAATTACAACTTGGGGTTACACCCATTATCCCCTTTCTGACTTTGGAAATAAAGGCAGATCCAGATTTTGCTCTCCTGGATTCATGCCTCATCTGAAGATGAAATTCTCCACTAACCCTTCTTCTCTTTCTGTCTCAGCTGTTCTTACAAAGGAGCAAACAGATGCGGAAAGCAAGAGCAAGAAACAAGCAATGGAGTTCAAAGAATACGTTCTTGAAAAGGCTATTTCTGTCAACAAGGCTTTGGAATCTGCAGTCTCTATCAAGGAACCAGTCAAGATTCACGAGTCCATGAGGTACTCTCTTCTTGCTGGTGGGAAAAGAATCAGACCCATGTTGTGTATAGCTGCTTGTGAGCTTGTTGGTGGGGTTGAGTCCACAGCCATGCCAGCAGCTTGTGCTGTTGAGATGATTCATACCATGTCTTTGATTCATGATGACCTTCCTTGTATGGATAATGATGATCTTAGAAGAGGGAAACCAACAAATCACAAGATTTATGGTGAGGATGTGGCTGTTTTAGCAGGGGATGCACTTCTTGCATTAGCCTTTGAGCACATTGCTACTCAAACAAAAGGGGTTTCTTCTGATAGAATTGTGAGGGTGATTGGTGAGTTGGCTAAGTGTATTGGGTCAGAGGGACTTGTAGCTGGTCAGGTTGTAGATATAATTTCAGAAGGCATTTCTGATGTTGATTTGAAGCATTTAGAGTTCATTCATCTGCACAAGACTGCAGCTTTGTTAGAAGGGTCAGTGGTGCTAGGGGCTATATTAGGAGGGGCACCAGATGAAGATGTGGAGAAGCTAAGGAAGTTTGCAAGATGTATTGGGTTGTTATTTCAAGTTGTGGATGATATTCTTGATGTCACAAAGTCTTCTCAGCAATTGGGGAAAACAGCTGGGAAGGACTTGGTTGCTGATAAGGTAACTTATCCCAAACTGATAGGTATTGAGAAGTCTAGAGAGTTTGCTGAGGAGTTAAATAAAGAAGCAAAAGCTCAGCTTGTTGGATTCGATCAAGAGAAAGCAGCTCCATTGTTTGCTCTTGCAAATTATATTGCTTACAGAGAGAATTAAATTGTAACCACAGGATTCTCAGTGATTTCTGATAGTATTAAACAATGAATATATGAATTTTTGGTCAACCAATTTGTATGTTTAAAGTTTAAGAAGTTAGTACAAGGCAAGGACATGAGTGTGTACATTTAAAGATTCAAACTTCTAACATCTTGAATGAAATAATGGCCAATACACATTTCTTTTCTTCTCCACCTTAAGACTGTCATGGTTTTTCAATTGATATCTGAGATATAAATCCTTATCCACATCATTCTGTGGATGTATTTACCCATTTGTTGTTAAGTCTATTTCTTGCTTTGATATAAGGTCTTATATGCAGCTTATTCTACTGTCTTTCATTTCTTTCCTTTGGCTGTTGCAGCACTTCTATGACCTGAGACATGCCCATTTTTTTAGTCCAAACAGGAATCGTAATTGGTCCTCCCACTTCTCTTTTCTCTACTCTTCAGTAAAGATTCTTCATTCAAACATTTCTGCATTTTTGTCATATATAATTAGTATACTTCTATAAATTATTGGATGTCCCAAATAATTTTGAGTTACTTCCCAACTGGATCTGCCAGTTAAATGTTGATAGTTTTCTTTAGTGGCTTACACTTTGGAAATCAATTTCTCTTAAAAGTCCACCATTATGTGGATTACATCTTCCACTCATCCTCTAAAGGCATGAAGAAAATACCAAAGAGCCAACTCAGTTATAGCAAGTTGCCATATATTTTTGGGCTTGAGGGTCCCAGTCTGTATATTTGGAACTCATCCCAACCCTCTGTTTAGTAATACAAAAAAGAGTGAGTCCAGAGATGTTCGACTTTATTATGAGATAGCTTCTACCCTGCTGCTTTGGCTTGAAAGAGTAATCCACACTTTAAGAGTCATGTCTATGGTAAAAAGAGTAATCTACAATCTTGCAAAACTGAGTAAAAGAGGTACTCCAAATAGATCCAGATCTGCAGGAACAAAGTTGCTTCTTTCTCCAGAGGAAACAGCAGAGGTAATATTCCGGCCAAAAGCAAGAGCCTTTTGTAATAGCACAGATTTTTCCAAGAATGATGCTGAAGTTATCAAACATGAAGACATATTCAGAGAAGCTGGAAAAACAAGAAGCGTCTTTGATTTCAAAAGTTACATGGTTCATAAGATCAAATCTGTCAATCAAGCCTTAGATGCTGCTGTTCCGATCAGAGTGCCTATCAAGTTCCATGAAGCAATGAGATACTCACTCCTTTCCAAAGGCAAGCGGGTTTGTCCTGTACTCTGTATAGCCGCCTGTGAGCTTGTTGGTGGCCAAGAATCAACAGCAATGCCTGCTGCTTGTGGAATGGAGATGATACATGCTATGTGTATGATGCACGACGACCTTCCCTGCATGGACAACGATGATCTCCGTCGAGGAAAGCTGTCACATCACAAGGTTTATGGCGAAAATGTCACTGTTTTAGCTGGTTATTCCCTTGTTGCCTTAGCATTTCAGCATATGACAACAGCCACTATGTCCATCTGAAACTGACTTTTCTAATGTCCAAAAGGACAATGTACTCACTCATAAATTCATATGTTTTAAGCTTTTAAGTTACAAAAAGAATATTCATATGTTTAAGCTTTTAAGTTACAAAAAGAATACGCCGTTGCCGGGGATCGAACCCGGGTCACCTGCGTGACAGGCGGGAATACTTACCACTATACTACAACGACTGCTTGTCAGAGCTACAGCCTTTGTTAAATTTTTAACAACCATTCAAGAAAACTAGTCGTATGGAGTATACAGAGATGTTGTGCTCTTTGCGATTGTTGATTGATTCCTCCATTCAGGTTTGTCTATGCTTCGTTCCCGATGTTGTGCTCTTTGCGATGCTCGGTAAGTGAGCTTATATCTTCTTTTTTGTTTTCCGGTCTGAAACTGTGTTAACCACATTGAGATTGATGTTGCCCTTTCTTTTAAATTTGCAGTGAAAAAGATTTGATCTTTGAACAATAGAATAAGCACCCGAAGGTGCAAAACGAACCCTAATATTAAAATCGAGATTAGGTCTGTGATTTGTACTGCATGTTGTTTAGCCCATTTGGTTCTTGTAGATGCTTCATCTTTACTTGTTATTGTGTACTGTCTGTTGTATTGGTGTCTGCATTTTGGTTCTTGAGTTCCTATAGCTGAGTATGTTTCCTCTCTGCTGAGCCAGTCCATTTAGAGGTTTATTGTACTGAGAAAAATTACACCAGTTTTGTTTCTGTACTGTTTTATATGTGTCCATGTTTGTGCTGTTGTTCTCTGTCTTCCTTGAAGGTCTACCTGCAATTAAAGAAACCAGATTAGTTAAAAGTTTGTTTATCATTTTCTCCTCCCAATAGGGAATTTGTTCATAATAAACAGTGGCCTCCTTCCATCTTTCATTCCAGCTTTTCATCTCTTGCATGATCTGATCCTCAAGTTAGGGAAAACAGTAAGTGTATAGGCATACTATGTAGCACAAGTTTAATGAGTGTTACCCTCCCACCAATAGAAAGTAGCTTCCCTGTTCATTAGTTGAGTTTATTAAAAACCTTGTCTGTGATCTCTTTATAGTATGCTATTAATCTCTTCCCATAGTAAATTGGTACTTCCAATTATGTGAAGGGGAAATCTTTTGTAGGAATTCTGGTAATCTCAGTCCTCAGACACTTTAGCTTCTACTTCTTGACTCGCATTGTGATGAAGAAAGATTGCAATCTTGCCTTTGTTCATTTTCTGAACACTTACTATTTCATATGTTGAGAGAGTATTCATGATCAATATTAGTGATTCTTCATTAGCAGAGGCAAATACAATAGTGTCATCAGCATAAGCCAGATGGTTTATGTCTGGATCCGTGATCTGAGTGTGATGCACTTAATGCCCTAGACATGCATTTTGAGGCCAAAATGAATAGAGTTGGTGATAGAGAAAAGGATCACCTTGTTTTACTCCTCTGGTTGATTTGAAAGAAACGACATGGTTTCCCATTGATCAAAATGGAATACGAATTATTAGAGATAATTCTATACACCATGTAAATGAGTCTCTTCCCAAATACCTCTTTCTTCGGAACTTTGGTTCGAAATAACCATGAAAATATGTCTTTGTCATGTCCAATTTTATTACAACATTGCTTGGTCTACTCCTCAATTTCATATCATGGACAATCTCCTATACAAGTAATATAATTTCTACAATACTTCTTCCTTAAAGAAAACCAGCTTGTTGAGGAGAAATTAGATCAGGTAGCAAATGAACTAGCCTTTTAGCTGTAAAATTGTCAAGACTGATAGGCCTCAAATCTGAAAAAGTACTAATCCCTTTCTTATTAATTAGAATCAAGTTAGTGCAAGTGATATATCTGGATAGTTCATGGCCACAAAAGAAAGATCTTACCATTTTCATCATATCTTTGGCAATGAAGAATCTTTACTGACGAGAAGAGAAAGGGGAAATGCCTTCAGTTTCATAAAATATTTCTGCATTTTGGTCATATATAATTAATGAGTATATGGTGCTTTGTCAACTTCCCCTACTTCATTCAAACTTAAAGCTTTTATAAATTATGAATGTGCCAAAAAAATTCACTTACTTTCCAACTGGATCTGCCTTTTAAATGTAGGAGTTATAATTTTCTTCGTGGCTTTCACTTTGGAAATCAATTTTTTCTTAAAGTCATGTGAGTGAGACCATTATGTGGATAAAATCTTCCACTCATCCTCTATAGGTATGAGCAAAATACCAAAGAGTCAACTCATGAGTTATAGCAAGGTCCCATAAAGTTTTTGTCTTGAGGGTTCCAGTCTGGATAGTAATTCACCAGATCAGAGAAAAAGATTGGCAGACTTCTCAAGTTAAGAGTCATGTCTATGCGAAAGGGAGTAATCCACAATCTTGCAAAACTTAGTACAAGAGGTACTCCAAAAAGATCCAGATCTGCAGGAACAAAGTTGCTTCTTTCTTCAGAGGAAACAACAGAAGTTACATTCCTCCCAAAAGCAAGATCCTTTTGTAATAGCACAGATCTTTCCAAGAATGAATCTGAAGTTATCAAACATGAAAACATATGTAGAGAATCTGGAAAGACAACAAGGGTCTTTGATTTCAAAAGTTACATGCTTCAAAAGATCAAATCTGTCAATCAAGCCTTAGATGCTGCTGTTCCAATCAGAGAGCCTATCAAGTTCCATGAAGCAATGAGATACTCACTCATTTCTGAAGGCAAGCGGGTTTGCCCTGTACTCTGCATAGCTGCCTGTGAGCTTGTTGGTGGCCAAGAATCAACGGTGATGCCTGCTGCTTGCGGAATGGAGATGATAATCTCTATGTGTCTGATGCACGACGACCTTCCCTGCATGGACAATGGTGATCTCCGTCGAGGAAAGCTGTCAAATCACAAGGTTTTTGGTGAAAATGTCACTGTTCTAGCTGGTTATTCACTTGTTGCCTTAGCATTTGAGCATATGGCAACAACCACTAAAGGGGTGCACCCAAAAACAATGGTTCGTGCTGTTGGAGAACTAGCAAGATTGATAGGACCAGAGGGGGCAGTGGCTGGCCAGGTGCTTGACTTGCTGTGTGGAGATAAATCTGATACTGGATTAGAAGAGCTCAAGTATATTCATAGTCACAAGACAGCGGATTTTATAGAGGCCGCGGTCATTGTAGGAGCATTGGTTGGTGGTGCGTCTGAGGAGGAGATTAATAGACTTAGGAAATTCTCCCAGTGTTTTGGACTGATGTATCAGGTTGTGGATGATATTCTTGATGTTACTAAATCCTCTGAGCAATTAGGAAAGACAGCGGGGAAGGATTTGTTGGCTAACAAATTGACGTACCCAAAGATGATTGGCATTGACAAGTCCAAAGAATATGCTCAAAAACTTAGCAAGGAGGCCAAGGAGCAGCTTGTTGGTTTTGATCCAGAGAAGGCAGCTCCACTACTTGCTATGACAGATTTTGTTCTTCATCGGCAAAAATGATCTTACCACTGTACTACAATGACTGCTTGTTGATTGAATAGGGCGATGGAAGCTTGAAGGAGATTAAGCACAGATGAAATTTGTGATCCTGAATCATAGATAAAAGTTGTTTATTTTGTCAAATTCCACATTTCTCCCAACATCTCATTCTCTGTTTATATAATTCTTTTGAAGTTGCTAGAAATAGTTCAAGTTTTTCTATTTTTGTTGTTTATTGGCTTGTTTTAGTTTATCATGTTCTCTACCTACAAATCAAAGTAATGAATATTGTGCGTTCGCAGTGGTTTTGTGATTTGTCATATATGATAAGCTTGGTGTTCTTATGCTTATATTGCTTGGTGATTTACATGATTTCTTTAGTACAAAGAGAGGCTGAATTATATTATAGGTACAAGCAAGGTTTTCTTAATCTTTGGATCAATAAAGAATTCAGAATGCACACATTCTTGCCTAATTTTATCAGAGTCTACTTTCGTGTTTCACATTATAAACTGATTGATTAATACAAACTAATCACGATATATACACAAAGGATTAAATGTATATTTCAGTTACTTGACTATAATTTAAGAATCAATACTGATATGTTTTCGTAATATTCACAATGTTCATAATAATTGGTGGTATGTAATGACTGAATTATTGGTATTATATATCAAACTCACACAACAAATATGTAAAACAAACTAACGGAAATATCAAAATTTTGTTAGTTTGACACCACAATAACAACCAATGGCACCACAGTGAAACTACGATTAAGTATCAACAACTATAGGCAGATTATCAACAACTACAATTGATTTATTAAGCCTAGGACTTTTTGCGGAGCGTCCTATCCATATTATATTAAGGAAAGAACTAAAGGTAAAAGATAACAAACCTATTGTTCATAAATAAAACGGAGAGAGAAGAAGAACCCGGACGGAAGAGAGAAGTTTTTAAATTTTTTCAAGAAAATAAAAATGCATAGGAAATAACAATTGCTTGGAAAACTAAAGAGGTTGAAAGATAAAAATCTTCTACTTTTCACATGGATTGAATCAAAAAGGCAGAAAAAGTAAAAAAATATTTGCAAAGCACAATAAAAACGGTAATTGGTGAGATAATATAAGCTAAATTAATACATGATTATCATTCCCTAAAAATAGGTACAAAATTCCAAAAAAATGAGATACTAAAATAAAAAATAAATAATTAAAATCGAAAATTAATTTAATCTGCTATTTTTATAATTTAAAAACTTTGTTTATAATTTTATATATATATATATATATATTGTTAATTAAAGTCTTTAAATAATATATTTTTGTAATTTTTACTAAAAAGAATTGGACGGAGAGGTGTGAATTATTAGAAGGCAAGCAGTCACAGCATATAAGGTAGGCTGAGCCGCAGAGACCACCAATGAATAGCTGCGTTGGCCACTTCAAAAAACAGCACAGACAGGAGAAACACGTGTAGCCACTTTTTCTCACATTGGCTATAACATTCTTGGACAACTCCAAAGTGTCTTTGACTATTCCCTAATACTCCATCGGTCTCTTATTATTTATCTTTTCTTTTTTTAGTTATCCCTAATTAATTGTTCATTTTGACAAATTAAGAAAGGATAATTTTTTTTCTTTATTATACCCTCAATTAATTATTTTGAAAAATTTAGAACTTCTTGAAACTCTTAAATTTTTTAAATCATCAACTTCATAATCAATATGGGTAAAATGATAAACTCACTATGTCAATAATTATTTCTTTAATAGGTGTGTCAATTTAAAAGTGGACAAACAATTAAATACAGAGCGAGTACTATTCAACTTGTGAAAACACACAAACTCCCATCATCACATCTAACACCGTCTATCAATATAATCATCAATCACACATCTTATAAGATTGTTAGTATTAATGCGGTGTAGTTGATGAGGTTGTTCCTCTCATAATTAGAGATTTCAGATTTGAGTTTTGAACATAAAATATTTTTTGGTAGAGAGTGTTTTTCCCCCGAATGAAATTCTATGCGATGTGAATTCAGAAATAGTTAAACTCTAATACGAATATCGAACATCGAATCGAAAATAAAATGGTTAGTAGTAACTGTAATTATTTATCAATTCCCATTTCCCCCACATGGATATTGGACCCCCTCACCACTCTATATAATAGATCACCCCACCAACAATCATCTCATCAGTCTCAACAACAACCTCATTCAACTTTCTTTTGAGTCTTTTGTTTTACCACTAGAACCAACAAATAGTTCATTTCTTCTTCAGCAATGGCTACTGTTTCATCAGCCTCTGCTGCTCTTAGAGCCATTTCTTCTTCCTCATGTAAGCTACCCTCTGCCTTCCAAACTCAAAAGATCCTATCTTTTAAACTCCCTAACCCTCTCATTTCTCAAACTCATAAACTTACTACCACCTCCACCACTGCTTCCAGATCATTTTCCTGCAAGAGCCAGAGCAGCTCAACAGATTCCAAAAACAGTAAGAATTTTTAACTTCTTTATCACATTTTATCAAACACCGTATGTTCAATCTGTGATACTTAAATTTTCTTGTTCTGTTTTTCTTTTTTGGGGTATTTTCTTGATTTCAGCTGAAGTTCAAGAACTTAGTGTCTATGAGATCAATGAACGTGACCGTGGAAGCCCTGCTTATCTTCGATTGAGTCAAAAGAATGTCAATTCACTCGGAGATCTTGTCCCCTTTAGCAACAAGGTACGTTTCTTTTTGCAATCAAAATACCAGAACCTAGAACGAATCTTTTTTTCACTTTTTTACTCTTATGCTGATTCTTGGTGTGTTGCAGCTATATACTGCAGACCTAAAGAAGAGAATTGGAATAACAGCAGGACTCTGCATTCTGATCAAGCACGAAGAAGAGAAGAAAGGAGATCGCTATGAAGCTGTTTACAGCTTCTACTTCGGCGATTACGGTCAAATCGCCGTTCAGGGATCGTACTTAACCTATGAAGACACTTACCTCGCCGTCACCGGTGGATCCGGCATATTTGCAGGGGTTTCCGGTCAAGTGAAATTGCAGCAACTCATCTTCCCTTTCAAGCTATTCTACACTTTTTACTTGAAGGGGATCCCCGATCTGCCATCTGAGTTGTTGTGTACAGCGGTTCCTCCGTCGCCGACGGTGGAGCCATCACCTGAAGCTAAAGCTTGTGAGGATGGGGCCGCACTGAAAAATTACACTAATTAAGTGGGGGTGTTGATGTGCAAATCACAACTTTTGTTGGGGTCGTTCTGAATAATCCATAATTATGAGCTGTAGAATTAAAAAATCATTGTCCTTTTATTTTGCAATTTTTGGTATGTTATTTGTTGTTTGTTGGGTTTAACTATTTTGTAGTACTTTGTATGTATGCCTATTTTCAGAATGATAAAATGAAAAAATATATTTGGTAATGCAAGGAAGTGTATTTGTTCAATGACTCCTGTTTTTCGGTGTCTCTATCCGATGTCCAGTATCCATATTGAAGCTCGACTAAAGGGCTCGAACCCAAAATTCACATTGAAGCCCGACTAAAGGGTTCGAACCCAAAATTAAAAATGAAGAGTATTTCCCGCTCAACCACAACCTTGGTGTTCAATGACTCCTAGTAAACTTGAAAATGACACTTTTTTATATGTTGGTAGTGCTCATAAGTTCAAGATGTTTTCAGTTTAAAGTGTTTTATGTTGTGTGATAGATAGTAGGTGTATTTATTCAATTGTTCCTTTCATCATTATGGCCATTGGACCAATATATATTTATTAGAGTTGATAGTTAATTCACCATGTGTGTTTTAATTCTTTAGTTTTTTTTTAGTCTGAACTATCATCTTATATTCAATAAGGTTTATTTTAAATAGATACATGATGATACGTAGTTCTTATAGAAAAATGAATGAAATGGTGATAGTTCAAACAAAAAAAGTATAGAGTAAAACTTTTTTTTAAAAGAATCATTCAAAAGTGTATTTGATTATTATCTCTCTTTATTATAAACTCTTACTTCCAAATTTCCAATTTATCATGTCATAAGTCGAGTGCAAATTCTAATTAAATCTTGAATATTCTTACAACAATTATTAACATTAGTACTTAAAAACAATTATTTTATTATTTTATCCATCTATACATCCGCGTCAAGCGTGATATGCTTCCCTTATTTTATTTTACATATTAATAATGTTTCATTTATCACACAAAGTTTTATATACTAATTAATATGTCGTGATATATTTTATCTATTTTATTTAACATGATAATATTTTACAGATCACACAAAGTTTAAATGTACTTATAAAAAAGAAAAAAGTCCACGAATAAAAATTCTTTGAACTTTCTCTAGCATAAATGTGTTTCCTCCCACTTTCCTTACCAAACAAAATGTGGAGAATATTAGCAACGTAACTAACTTTTTTTTAATTAATTATAAACACAAAAACAGCCATTTACAGAACACGTAACACGATCCTAAAGTCCGTATCATGTGATTTACTGACGATTTGTTTTCTTTTAAAATTGATAATAATATAAAATTATAAGGTGGAGTATTTTATAATCTGTGTTCATTAACACGTGTTTTAGAATATAATATTAGTTGGATTTTGGGACATTGGATACCCTTAACTAAGTTATGTTAATTTTATTTATGGAGCTCATGCACTTGATGGGCTTATTTACTAGTAATTCAAGATTTCAAGGTCTTATTTTTTTTAGAAGAAACCCAACCAGTACGTAGATTTACAATAACATAAAGGGGAATTTCGCAAATAGCAATTATAATAAATTTATTTATGTTTTATAGCTATAGTTTGTATATTTATAAGTTATAACTATCGTTTAGTTGTCTCGTTAAGTATTCGGAATACAATCAATCACGATTAAGTATGTTTGAAGGAAGGTGAATTAATCTACATAATTTTTTAACAAAATGAGGGGAAAAGGTTTGAAATATATCTGAACTTTGATCGAAATTGTTGTAACAAAATCGAACTTTGGAAAAGACCTTTTACCTCCATGCACTATTTAATAGTGTATTTTAAAGGTATATATGTGTACACATGAACATAAAAAATATTACATTATTATAAATAGTAACGTGTCCACGTGGGCACATATATACCTTTAAAATACACTATTAAATAGTGCAGGGGTAAAAAATCCTCCATAAAATTTGATATCGTAACAATAATTTCGACCAAAGTTTGAAATATTTTTTTCAAACCCTTTTCCCAACAAATGAACATCATTAATATATAGCAGATTTGTAATACGAAAAATGAATTTTAAAATTGAAATTTCTTCTGTAAGCAAAATATTTATTTCAAAAGATTTATTTTGGTGTGTATTTGAGAAGCCAATTAGTAGTGTGTTTAAGAAGTTCCATTTCTCCCTTGGCCGTGTATGCCATTCTTTTTCACCCATCTTGACACTTGTCTTATAATGATTTTTTGCATGAAAACTAATGGACAAGTGTCTTGTGATTAGAGAAGGCATGAATTTTTTGAGCTAAGTAGAGAAGACATACTTGCTAATATGCTTTAATTTATTGTTTCTCTAGGTCTCTGTCTCTTATAATCTTCTCATTTTAAGTTAATTAATTCTTTGGCTTTGTTATTTTATATCCCTTAATAAATTGCTGATGTTAGTTAATTTGTTGATTCATGTATCTTCTATTTAAGATAGGGAAAACTTGTTTAATTCTGGGGAAACATTTTACATCGTTGAAATAGTTTTTTAGAACAGTGTCCATCACGACTCAAGTATTAATTTTATGCACTATTATTTATATATCATAGTAGTATTATTGTGAAATTTTCAGTTATTTCCCCAACATCTTCTACAATAGATTTAAGTACCCATTTGAATAAGCTTATAAAATGAGAGTAACTGCCTGGCCTCTTTGGATTGTTAAAAAAAAAGGGAGTAACATCTGTGTTATTTCATTTATTTTTAAGAAAATGTATACACTATGTTAGTACTATTGCCTTAGAAGTAATTGTAAAATTTGAGTTCAATTGAGGGAGTTCATGGTGGATTCATCCACCATTAATGGAACCTTTAAGCTCTTATAGAGACAATTGAAAGAAGGAGAAGAAAACTGTTTTCGTATATTCAATGAATTAAAATCCAATTACAATAGAGTTTAGTACATATAAAATTGACTTGCTTCTAGAAAGTTTCAGCTAACAACTTTCATAACCGACTCTAACTAACACTATCAACTGACTATGTTAATCAGTGCTTTCAGTAATTAACAGAAATAAGAAACTTAACAGAAATAAGAAACAAATATTTCAATACACCCCCTCAGGCTGCAGGGTGAAAAATATCTAGAACCCCAAGTTTGGATAGAAGAAAGTGGTGTTGTGCTACTCTAAGACCTTTGGTGAGCAGGTCGGCTAATTGCAAAGTAGTGGACAGATGTGCAGGTTTGATTAACCCTGCCTGAAACCTTTCCCTCACAAAATGACAGTCGATTTCAATATGTTTTGTACGTTCATGAAACATGGGATTCGAAGCAATTTGTATTGCAGCCTTGTTGTCACAGAACAGCTCCACAGGAGTGAGAACCTTTACACCAATATCTTGCAGTAAACCAACCAACCAGATGACTTCAGACACTATTGAAGCCATGCTTCTATACTCAGATTCTGCTGAGCTGCGACTAACTGTGTGTTGCTTCTTGGATTTCCAAGAGATTAAAGACCCTCCAAGTTGAATTACAAACCCTGCCACTGATCTCCTAGTATTAGGACAAGATGCCCAGTTCGAGTCATAATAGGCACTTAGTTTTAGCTCTGATACCATGTAAAATTTGAGTTCAATTGAGGGAGTTCATGGTGGATTCATCCACCATTGATGGAACCTTTAAGCTCTTACAGAGACAATTGGAAGAAGGAGGAGAAAACTGTTTTCGTATATTCAATGAATTAAAATTCAATTACAATTGAGTTTAGTACATATAAAACTGACTTGCTTCTAGAAAGTGTCAGCTAACAACTTTCATAACCGACTCTAATTAACTCTGTCAACTGACTCTGTTAATCAGTGCAACTGACTCTGTTAATCAGTGCTTTCAGTATTTAACAAAAATAAGAAACAAATATTTCAATAGTAATCAAAACGAGTCGAAAATTGATGTTTGCTATTTTCCTCTTAGATATACTTCCTTCCTATTTATTTTTTATTTGTTTACTATACTAAAAATAGTTGTTTTATAATATTTTTTCAGTTTGCAAAATCAAAAGATAATTAATGTTTCTATGTCAATTTTACCCTTGTTAGTAAATAGGAAAAATTGTGCATTAGAGCAAACTATTAATTCAAAATAAATGTTATACCTACGGGTCATTTAGTTCAATTCGCAACAAACACATTGTCATTCGTCTCTCCCCTGAATCTCGCTCGCCACTCTTAGTTCTCTCCCTCGCCTCTCTCACTTTATACAAACACAAATATGTAAATTGCGCTTGTATAAAACGAGAGACTATATATACAAATACATATATATTCATCTTATACACTTACTATTATGAAATCAATAGATTATTTGCATTTAGTTTCTAATTTACGCTTATCATTAATTATAATTATTTTTCTATTGTATTATTTTATTCAAAGGGTGATATAATAAAATCTTCTTTTTATAATTTCTTAAAAACAATGTAAAGTTAATAATGAACAAATATTATTGGACACTGAGGGTCGTTTGGTTGAAACATAGTTATTCCATGATTAATTATCATGGGGTTAGTTATCCTGAATAACTTATTCCACTTTGTATATGAAATAACTTATCCCATTATTATGGTATAAGTGGTAGGATAAATTATCTCAAACATGTCAACCAAATAAGATATCAAATTTTTATTTCAAGACAATTTTTTTTATATGAGGACTATATATTCTTATCCCTCACGCCAAACAAGCCTCGAGAGTACTATTTAATATCTATCCATATTAATGAAACATTTGACTTAGAAAGATCTTTACTCATCTCATTATGATAATATCTGGTTTTAACCTTTCATGTGCGTTACGACATTTTGATTATTCACTCCCAAACCAAAACCAATTCATTAATTATTACTCTATTTACTTTTACTACAAATAAAGTAGTTCGTCTTCTTCTTCTCCAAACATCAACGTTGCCACAAAAGCCGGTGAGAATCCAATTTGTCTGAAACCGAAACCCATTCTTTTTCTTCATCAGAAATTCACATTAACAATGGTAGTTGAAGCTCATCAGCTTTTTCTTCCAAAACCCCCTTTCTCTTCTCCTTCTTTCCCTTCTCCACCACCCCATTTTTCTTCTTTCCTTTTTCACCCTTCTTCTCTCTCTTTAGCTCTCTTCCATTCCGATTCTTCTATCTCTCTCTACTCTTCTTTCTCTCCTTTCTCTATCTCTTCCTTTCCACCTCCGCAAACCACCCTCCCTCCGCCCATCTCCGCCGCCGCTTTCCTCCTCCTACGCAACCCTAATCCGATCACCATCTTTCTCATCTCATCTCCTATTTCCGGAGGCTCCGCAGTTCTGTTCCGTTTCTATATCCTTAATTCTGCTAGGAAGTCTTTTACTCCGGCGAAAGTTGTAAGCAATCACAGTGATTTGAAGTTTGATGAGAGTAAATTCGGGGTGGTTTTTGGGGTTTCTCATGGGGTTTCGGTGAAATTGGTTGCGGATGTTAATGTATTTGCGTTGTACTCTATTTCGAATGGTAAAGTTTGGGTTTTTGCTGTGAAACACCTGGGGGGTGAGGAGCTGAAATTAATGAAGTATGCGGTGATTGATTGTTCTCTGCCGGTGTTTTCCATTAGTGTATCTTTTGGGGTCCTGATTTTGGGGGAAGATAATGGGGTCAGGGTTTTCCCCCTTCGGCCATTGGTCAAAGGAAGAGTTAAGAAAGAGAGGGGTGCAAATAAGAAAAGTTTGAATGGTGGGTTAGAAAAAGATAAAATGGAGATTAAAAAGCTTCCTTTACGAAATGGGATGATTCATGGTATTAATGCTGAGATTAGTGCCGCTGATGGTAACAAATTGATGGAACTGAAGTTTCCTTCCAATGGTGTATTGGATGAAAGAGTCGAGAACCGCATTGAATCAGGTGCTGGAATACTTTCTGACTTTGCTGTCCATCATAGCTATTTTAGAAGCTTGGCATTGAGACTCCATTTTTTTTTTAAACTGTTCCATTGCTTTTATATTGCAATTATGTTTCTGGTGGTAAATGTAGCACTGTTAATTGCAAAAAGACATGGATCACTTGATCCTGAATATGGGATCTGTACATGTATCTATTGTGTTACTCACATTTATACCGTGTTTGCTCCAGGATGTCTGTGTATGCTGTGTAATAACAAAACTTTGGTTGGTTTTTCGTGTAATTGCTTGGATTAGTTTCTAAGTAGAAACAACTGCTTAGAAAGATCAAAATAAAAGGATAGACACTAGTTATTTATCTGGCAACTTTAGCTACCCTCCCCTCCCGGTAGGAAAGACCCATAACTCCACAAGTCGTGGGGTTTGAGATGCTAGATTGTCTTCAAAACAGTATGTTCTAGTATGTTAAGTAAATGACACCCCATTAGAAAAGTCTGATACCATCAATGTCATGAGTGATCATCTTTAAGCTTTAAGATTCGTGTCCTACTCTTGTAGAAATTTGGATGTTAAGATGGCTGTGCAGATATACAAAATTTGTCAAAATTAGAGATTATCACATCTGTTAGAGAGCATAAATAACAACCGTACATGATAAAATAAGAGGTTATCTAAAATAGTTTAGTTATGTCATACGGGATCTCCATATGCATTGATTCATAGTTGCAACAATATTGTGATTAGAAATGATAAAAGAGGACAAAGTAGATCTAAGAACAAATGGAGAAAGGCTGGCTTTAATAACCAATGGATCGGATTGAAGCAGATTTAGCTAAGACATAACAATAAATATATATATCTTTATAAAAGTATACCAACTAATTTTTATTTAGTTGTTATACTTGCATCATGCCAGGTGTTCGTGAAAGAGTCACCTTAATCTGGTTAGGTACTTGTATATCCTTTTAGGGATACGAGTTAGGTTGTCACAATGTCTAGTTTTAGAAAACTCTTACTTTGTATTAAAATGAAATGAACCTGAACAGAGCAGAATGGATAAAGTGGATTCTTATAGCTAAATGTCTTCTCAATCTATTTTTCAGGAGTAACTTGTCTTCTGCAAATAACAAGTATTGATCATTTTTCTGGTTTTCTTGGCTTCCTGATTTATGTTAGAAATCAATGATGTATGGAGCTAATTTTCTCTTTTGTATCTACCACGTCTTCTTGATGCCATCAACTACTTACTTTATAGGTAAAAGGAAAAAAATTCTTATAGTAGATCCCAAATAATTTGGGATTGAGATGCAATTGATTGACAGTCATAAATGTGTCTGTATTTTGTTTGGCTTATCAAAGATATGGCTTTAATGTATATCTTGATTTCTCTATCGACTATACATGATACACTTCCTCCGTCCTTGTCCATTGTGGATATCTCTATTTTTTCCACTCTCCAAGATATATGGTTATTGTCTTGAACACCAAGTTCATCCTTGGTCAGAATTAAGAAAGGTATCATCAAAAATGAAGAATCTAAATGAAGTAGAGCTTTCGTGGAAACAATTTGGTTTGGTTACAGTCTTGGATTAGCATATTTATGTTGGGAATGATGGTGATGGTTTAATCTGATTTTACTGTTTACCTGCAGTAGACATTTAAAGTTATATATTTTTGAAAGTGGTGAAAGGTTGAAGTACTTATTTTGAAAGATGTTAAATCGACCTTGAGATAATGTGAAGTAGTGTTAATTATATCTGCTTCAATTGTAGGAATTACTATGCAGAAAACTTCCATTGAATAATATTACTCATATTTTCTTAGAAGGATGAAAAAAGAGGGTAGGTCAAGCATTTTGGGTGACGGGAGTTAATATGTTTAAAAAAATCAACCAACAAGCCTAGCCAGTTTGCAATATTTGCTCTTATCCCCCATCTTATGTCAGACCCCGCTTAAAGAAAAATACTACTACACAAATATGACACCCGCATTTAAAGACGTAGAATGCGGTGTGAACTAGTTAAGCTAATGACTGAATTGCAAACTTTAGCACTAGTTCCATTCTTTGAATTTTGGCGCAGAACACTTGTCACCCCATTTCTTGTCCTTTGTTCCTCCTACTCTGTTTCTTTTGCCTTCTCAAAGATATGAATGCACGACAAGGCGTCTAGGAGATTGCTATATTTATTTCCAGTAAAACCTTTGTCCCTTAGTTGCTACTCATTTTCCTGTCTGGCTCCATTAACATTTATTTGGGGTAGTTTTTGTCTTTAATCTTAGGAATAAGGCACAAGTACCACTCGGAACTATACCCGAAATCCCAACGACACTCCTTAACTTTACGATGGTCCTAGTACCCCCCCTAAACTCATTTTTTAATGTATTTTTGTGTTCCTTTTGTACTGACGTGTCACCATTGTCCAGGTAAATGACGTGCGGTGTATACACGTGCCTTTATTACACAAAAAGGGTCCCACTTCATTAACTTTACCAAAAACCTTTAATTTTCCAAAAAATAAATAAATTCAAACCTCTCACCTTCTTGAGCCTCTACCTAAATCATAATTTTCGTTCTGGTACTTAATATGTAGGCTCCATTTTGGTACTTAGTGTAGTGTTCGATTTGAGGAGGAGAAAAAATGAGGTATTGATTTCATCATGAGGAGAAAAAATGAAATTTCTAAAATCAGGACTAATAATTCAACATGGAAGGGGGTAAAGAAAAGGAATTTACACAAAATAAGCTTACCTTTTTGAATCAAGGAGAAATTTCAAGAAGTGTATTGATTTGGAGCCACCATTAATGGAGAATGAAGAAAGGGTAAATTGAAGATGAAAAGAATCAACTTTTGAAGACAGGGTTTTCTTTTTCAACTTTCTCAATGACACTTGGCCAATTCCTTTTTTTTTGAACATTGGTAAAGTTGTATTCTTCAGCATTAAGGACATGCTGGCCACCTTCAAAATTTACAGCCCTAAGCGAAATTACAAGCTCCCTATTAATTCTATAATTTGATCTACATCTTCTATGCAGAGTTGTTTACACCAAAAAAGTAAAGATACCAAACAATTCCATTTTACTTTGTGAATGGAATTAGATCTATCTTCAAAACATCTCCCATTTCTTTCCTTCCACACTGACCACCATATGCATGATGGTATTAGCTTCCACCACTTCTTTTGAGT
>JAJOOS010028588.1:0-14852 GCA_029582725.1 Solanum chiquidenum | reverse complement strand
AGTAGGTCAGTACACTTATCTTATCCTTGATTTATTTATCAGATTATTCCAGTATATCAGGATACCTCATCATAGTCTATTGCCTTTCATACTCTGTAGATTATTTTGTACTGACGCCCCATTGCCTTGGGGGAGCTACATTCATGCATGCAGATCCTGACAGACGACCGAGTAGACCTCCTCAGCAGTAGGATTGACTTTTATCCGGTTGGCTAGCCCCTTTCCTCCGGAGCTGTCAGAGTTGGGAGGTTTGTTACCTTTTGTTGTATATATCTTTATGGGTAGGCTGGGGCCTTGTCCCGCTAATCTTTACTACTCTTAGAGGCTTGCAAACTAGTGTGTGGGTTTATAGCTACGTTATGGCCATACTGGCCTAGTTTGTTGGTTTGCTGAAGCTTGTTAATTGTGTGATGCATTGTCTTGATATATCTGCTTTCAGTTCCGGTACAGAGATCATGGTGGCCTTGACGACCCAATCAGGACTTATGTGCTAGTTGGCTATTTCTTTATATGAACTCTTGGGAGTAGCTGTTTCTTTTATGGATCTGTTTACAGGGGCCTTGCTAGCCGAGGGATTAATTTTAAGCCGAGATATACTTGTTTGTTTTCTTGACTGTTTGTGGTTGCCATGCGTTAGTAGCAAATGGTTCAACAGGGTCGGCTCGAGCCTTAGTTTTGGCATTAGGAGCCAGTTGCGCCCTTGAATCTGGGCATGACAAACTTGGTATCAGAGCAACATCGTATCCTAGGGAGTCTGCAAGCCATGTCTAGTAGAGTCTTGTTTATAAATGTGTTGTGCACCACATTCGATAAGCAAGAAGCTACCGGCATGTTAGAATGACTATCTTTATTTTGATCACCTTGTGCTATAGAGCGGTGTCTTAATTGATACTTGTATGCAGATAAAGATGACTGATACTAGACAGACCACAACTAGCCAGGGGCTAGATACAACTATAAGTGAGGGTACCGGCAAGGTACCACAGGTGGAGGTAGCCCATTGTGAGACCCAGAGGGAGACATCTTCTCAGCCCCCTATAGCTTCTCCACAACTTCAGGAGCCTCCGAGGGCTACAGGACTTCCGGATCCACCAGCAGTACCACCTCTAGTTCCTCCTATTCCATCTGATCAGGATTTCAAGAGTGCAGTTTATTTTCTAGCACGGTTAGTAGCTGCACAGTGCCAACCAGTTGCGCCAGATGTTGCCGGACCTTCTGAAGGGCTCGGAAGTTTGAGAGTTCGTGAATTTCTTGCCTTGAATCCTCCACAGTTTACAGGGATAGATCGCAGAGAAGACCCTCAGCACTTTGTTGATCAGCTTCATAGGATCTTCAGAGTCATGCATGCCTCAACGACTGAGTCAATTGAGTTAGCAGCATTTCGATTGTGTGATGTTGCAGTATTGTGGTATGAAAGTTGGGAGAGATCTAGGAAAAAAGATACATCTCTACCCACTCGATTTTTACATTACAAAAGATATTCTATTAAGGTACTTCCTTAAGGAATGACTTAGGCAATGTATCAAAGATTGATCAAAACTATATGAAATGTCAAATTTTGGAGGCTAAGATTTAAGGCAAAATATTCAAGAATAGTCAAAGTGTGCAAGCAGAAACGACTAATGAACAATCAAGAAGAGAAAAGTCTCGAGGACACGAGTAAAAGACCTAGATCTTTTGGGGGCTAATATGGAGATATGACAGACTTTGGGTTCTTCAGTGGAAACTTCACAAAAGTGCAAGAGGGTGTGGGTGTGTGTGTGTTTGTGTGTGTGGGGGGGGGGGGGCTTGATAAATTGAAGTAGTTTTTAAGTTAACTAAAAAAGAGATCACATTATAAAGTTCATTTTCGACCCAATTGGACTTTTCTCTCTCCTTTCATATAAAATAGGAAAAATTTACTAAATACACAAATTAATTTTATTACTCCCTTCGTCCCATTTTATATGATATACTTTGATTTGGCACAAACTTTAAGAAAAATGAAAAGACTTTTAAAACTTGTGGTCCAAAATAAATGATAGAAATTTGTGTTGTTGTAAATCATTTCATTAAGGGTAAAAAAGACATTTTATAGGTAAATTGTTACTTAAAATAGAAATGTGTCATTCTTTTTGGGACTGACTAAAAAGGAAAGTAAGTCATATAAATTGGGACAGAGGGAATATATTTTTAAAAATTTCTTACCATTTAAAAAAAATTATTTTCTTTCTTATTTTCGGATACATCACTTCATGTGATATATCGAAACATTGAGTGATGTATTCGAAATCGAGAAGCAATGTATCGGAATGTTTAGGGATGTATTTGAAATCGGAACGCGATGTATGATATATCAAGACGTTTTGGGATGTATCCGGATTCTACCAAATTTGAGAATTTTTTGTAATTTGAAAAAGAATAGAGATATGATATAATTAGCTCTTAGCACTATATGATTTGTATAAAATTTCCTATAAAATATACTTGGTATTGGTGCTTTGTATGGGTGATTTGTGTTAATGGAAACTGATGGTTGATAAAATATCATGGTGATTGATGATGATGATCTTCCGTATAATAGATAATTTATGTGGTAATGATGATTGGTGATTAGTGGTGGAGTTAGGAATTAGGTGAACAATGTACAAAAATCTCATCCAAGTGTGTTAAAAGATTTGCAAAATTAATATACGGTCATAATATTGACAATGAACATCAGCACAACACATAATTTTTTGACTTAGTGTACGCTAGATGACCTTTTTGTCTATTGCTTCGCCCATGTTGGTGATGATGATAAGCGGTGACAACTAGCAACATCTAAACTATGGTGATTTAGGCAATGGCAAAGAGTGGCAAAAATGAGTGAGTCGAGTCTAATATGAGTGGATCAAAACGAGTTAAATAAAAATGAATAAAATACTCGACTCGACTCATATTTTAAATGGATAAAAATGAGTTATCTAATAAATAATTTGGATAATTGAGTACCTATATTATAGTAAAGATCTTGTTAAAAGGTTTAAAAACAAAATGTTTTAGCACACTCCTCACCCCACCCCAAAAATAAAATTTTAAAAATATTATTTAAAAACAAACTTTAATTATTTTTTTTGGTGGGGGTGGGGGGCTGGCGGCGGTGGGGTGGGTGGAGTAAAAAAATAAAAAAATGAAGCTGAAAAATATTTTTTAAAATAAGTTTTAAATTTATTTTTTCAACAAAAAAAATTGATTTTTTTCAACAAAAAAATTGTAATTTGAAGTTGGAGGAAAGTTTTGGAAAATGTTTTCCTTAATATTTGAAGGGAAGTCATTTTTCTTAAATTTGAGGAAAATGAGTTAATTTGAAAAAACATTTTTCAAAACGTTTAACTCAACCAAACATGAGAAAATTGGAAAACGTTTTTCGGAAAATGTTTTCCTTCATACCAAACACACCCCTAGTTAATAATTTTTCTTAACTTGTTTGTTGTTTCACTTCCTCTAGTTTTTACCTTTTACAAACAAAAGCTAAAAAGCTCACCTGACACTGACCGGCGCCGGTGCCGACAACCTACCAAGTAACATCCTGAATTGTCTCTCTCACCGGATCATCTCTTTTATCTCAGTTCACTTTTCCTTGATTATCCCTCACCGACCACTGTGAATTGAATAGATAATTGTAGTTTCACTGCTGTAAAAATTTGTTCTGAAGTTTAGTTCTATTATTGGCGATTGCTATTTGGATTATGAACTGTTATTCTCACAGATTTGGGAAACTTTACTGCGCTTTAGCCTTTAGGGAAAATTGCACTTGTTAATTTATGCCCATCAAGTGTTCGACTGTTTGCCGAAAGTTAGGCTTATTTGATGAAGTGAGTAACCTGAGGGCTATGGGGCTCGAAGGACTTAAGTGTGGGCTATCTAGGAGGAATTAGGCTACTAAGTACACTAATTTGAAAATAGGGAGTTAAGTGCTTGGATATTAATGTGGAAAAACTGTAACATCTCGCACCTAGAAACGATTAGAAAGAGTTTAAAATCTGAAAATAATAATTTTTGGAAAGCATGTGGAAATGTGGAAATTTGTCCAAGTTAAGAAAGTGAGTTTTGGCCATTTTCAAACGACAATAACTCCTAGCTCAGGATGAGTTAGGAGTAGTTCTTGATATGGTTGGAAAGCCCTTGGGAAGATCTTTCCAACGCCTCCGAGTTCGCACGATTTCGACATCGTATGAGTGAGATATGCCTTTCGGAAGTTGGGCTGTTGGATTGAGGAAGGCCCCAATCCGGATTTAGGGAAGGGCAAAGTAGTCTTTTCTCTAATCAATTTCCTAATTCGTTTTAGGGATTTATTGGGGTAAAAACATTACTTAGTCAGTTTGGAGAATTGAGAAATACGCTTAGGGCTTGGAGAAGAGAGAAAAGAAGAAAGAAAGGGAGAAAAGCCAAAATTTCGCCAAGAACGTCAAGCTTTTGGAGTGAAATTCGTCGGGGGTGATCCCTATTAAGGTATGTGAGATCTTTTAGTGACGGGTTAGTTCACCCACACACCAACTTGTTTCAATTCAGCGATTTTGGGTTGATTACATGTTAAAAAGTTAAGTTCTTGAAGGACATCGTTAAGTTCTTGATGGGTTGTGTTGTTGAAGTTTCTTGTTGATTTGATTCGTGTTTTTGGGTGGATTTTCGAGTTAGATCTGTTGTAAGTTGATAGTACTAATGACCCTAAGTGTTTGGGGAAAGAACTAGGGAAGATTAGAGGGTTTAGAGATGAAAAACGAAGGAGAAAAGTCGGGGATTTTTGGGCAAGGGCTTGGGGCCCCGCACTTGCCAGAGCGCCACAAAAGTTCCTCTGAACTTTGGTCTCTGGCGCGTCGCACCAGCCAGAGCGCCACAAGCAGTTCTCTGAAGTTTGAGGGCTGGCTCCCCGCACCTCTCAGAGCGCCAGGGACGCCAGTTCTCCTCATTCGTTCCCCACCTTTTCGTACTTGTTCCTTAGCAATGTACCTATGTTTCTAAGTTGATTCCAACACTCTAAGGTACATCTAAACATCATGAAATCATCTATAAACATGAGATCATGAACTTTGAATCCATAGTCTAATTCAAAGAAAGTTAAGATCAAAGTCAAAGAAGTTAAGAGTAAAGTCTAGAAATTAAGAAGCAAGTCAAAGCAAAGTTTGTTAAAGTTTTTCAAGAGTCTTTATTAAACGTTTTAACTTCGTTTTAAGGCTCAAGTTTCAAGTAAAGTAAAGAGTAAAGAGTTGAGTTCATTTCTCAAAAGTTATTAGGGAACTAAGTATTCCCAAAGATGTTTATAAATATTTTCACATTTGAGCAAAAAAGGAACTATGATTTCCAAAAAGTGCCTTTGGGCTAGTTTTCAGTAAAGGGAACATCGATTCCAAGAGAACCTTTGGGATAATTTTTGAGCAATTATCTCAAACTAAAGAAAGAGGTGTTATAACACATATGAGCTAAACTATATTTTGGGAGTAGTGTTGAGCACCGAATTGGGGATGCGAGTTCATATTAACTCAACTCTCCATAAGAACCATGTAGCTATCATGGGATCCAACGGGTCATACTTTTTAGATGATCACGTAAGTTAAGCTAGTGGATCCACTAAGTTAAGTAAGGTCCTATATCACGGCAAGGTAAAACGTTGTATCATCACTAGGGTTCATAGTGGTGGTTGTCGGTCAAAGAATCTCCCACTAAAGTTACATTACTTTTATATATAAGTAAAGTTGAGTTTGTTATTGCTTTATCTTTAACGAACTAAGTTGTGTACACTGTTTTACAAGCTTTATACATATTGTATGTGTCTTATTGCTTTACATTGAGTTCAGTTATTCATGAGTTGAACAGAGCCAAGGTAAGTGTTCCTTTGTACTCCTTTCAAGCTTAAGTTGTTGTTTAGCATTCCAACTCGCATACTCGTACATTCAATGTACTGATGCCAGTTGGCCTGCATCTTATTATGATGCAGATGTAGATAATCAGGATCAACATCCAGTGCGCCGTTGATCTAGTCGAGCACTCCAGAGTCCGTGGTGAGCCTCCTTGCATTTCGGAGGGCACTTTTATTTGCTTTCCTAGTTTTTCTTTATTAGGATGTTGTGGGGTCTGCCCCAACATTTATCTCAGTATTATAGAGGCTTTATAGACAATCAGACAGTAGTGGAGTCTCTCATCTATGTATTTACAAATATTTTATTTTGAGACATAAGTTGCCATTTTGGCCAGACTTTATCATTTAAGTTGTTTTATGAACTTATATTGTGTTGAGTTAAGTCTTCCGCTGAGTTAAGTAGCTAGGCCAAGGTTTCGCTTGGGGCCAGCAATGGTCTCCGATTGCCGGCCACGTCCAGGGTGTAGACTCGGAGTGTGACAAAAACACACTCGCAAATAAAACTATAGTGCTCAATTAGTCGTGCTCAAATATGTTAGTTATTTACACCCAAGGGTGTGGCCTAGTGGTCAATGAAGTGGTTGAGAACTATGAAGTCTCAGGTTCGGAGATAAAAAAAATACTAGGTGATTCTTTTCATCTATACCACCTTGGTGGACAGAGTTACATAATATCTATTGCTGGTGGGAGGCGGCACGTATCTCGTGAAATTAGTCGAGGAGCAAGGAAGTTGGTTGGGACACCACGATCATAAAAATAATAATATGAGTGTTGGTTATTTCCAATGTGGCCGATTTGAGCACGAATTTGGAGAAAATATTCAGTGTCTTGGAGAATCTACCAATCCAGTTGGATTCTTCAGTTACTTTGACTAATTAATTAATTTATCCGTGTTATTAACCTGCAAGAATAACGATACTCACTGGAAATTTTCAATTTCTACTCGTCTACTCAGTTTATTCTAAGCCTTGTATATCTCTAGATGAGAAACAAAAAGAATGCACTGACGATTTCATGCAATAGTTGGTTAAGCACGATGAATAGGTTATGTTTATCTTTATGCACAAATTAATCCCCTAATGCCTAGGTTCAAGAACATGTCCTATTTGATCCTATTGCAATAAGTAGGAAAATCACATATTTCTTCGTACCAAACACACCTGAAATGATATCCAAGAAATGATAGAATTGGGTAACCTTCTCAGTTCTCACTATCTCAGCAGATTGTTTCTTCTTATTTTTTATTTCCAATTTCAATTGCATCCTTTAAAAATTCATTCCAATCCTGCCAATTATTCGACTTTGGATGCAAAAGATATATAGATGGAGCTAACCATTTTTTTTATCATATTAAAGAAAGTAGTAACACTTTTGATAGTAATGTCTTCCTTTGGGCTGAGGCACAGTATGACGTGTTTATTAGAACCAGAAATACAAAGTGCAAGCCTCACTTTTGAAGAAATCTTGTTTTGCTCTATCCTCTCACTAGTCACTACTACTCTTTCTACTGCTAGCCATCTCCAATTTCTGTCGAATCAAAGCCACAAAAAGATAACTTTTTTGTCTCTCTTTATAGAACTGAATAGTATTTGGGAAATACAAAGGGATGATGAAACGGATAGAAAAATAAATACTATGTGCAACAAGTGGAATAGGCGGTGTAGCTGCAAATTCCCATCAATAGAACCATTAAGAATGTTATAAGCTCTCTTTAACTATCAAATATTTCTTTTATATTGTTCGTTTGGATTTTTCTACGATTATTTTTATGTTATAATTTGAAATGCTTAAGGAATAGCAGCGGCATCATAGACAAATGAGAATCCGAAAACATATTGAGGCATTCGATTTTTTGTTATTTCACCAGTCAAAATTTCAAAGAAAAGTACGAATAAAGAAACCAAGCATGAAATTTCTGTGTTTGAAGTTTATATTGTTTTTTTTCATGTTACATTGTTAGTCTTTATATTAAATTGTTGATTAAATTTATAATCTGTTGTTCTCTATTATTCTTGTTAGTTTAGTTTAGTTTATAAGCTTTCATTCTCCTTATGATTAGTTTAGTGTAGTATTTGTGTCATAATCTTATCTATTCTTTATTTTGTTTAAAAGAAATTTAAATATATATTTCATTTCGAATTTCGCAATCTATTGTTAAAGTAAATACATCAATATTTTTAATTGTTTAGAGAATATGCTCAATCATGAGCTGCACCACATTTTGGGTACAATTTTTACTTGGTAACTCATGAGATTAGTGGAATTTTTCACATTGTAATGAATTGAACTTACAATTAGCTTCTCCTTTATTAATCAGTTAGTACCTCTACTTGCTAAGATGGTTATAATCTGTGCTATACTTTTAACTTTTATGGAAATTTGCTATTTATTCCAGCTATGGAAGCTGATAAGTGGGCAAGTTTTTCAGAAGGAACTAGTGATTGTGAAGGCTATGGAGAGGATCCTGACGATGATGACCATTGTTGTGCATATGCATCCACTGATATACCCAAGTTGCAGTTTAGGTTCCATCTCAGGATATAGATAAATTATTAAAAATAATTTTGAAAAACTTATAGGAATGTGAATAGGCGGTAATCTTTTTCTTCAGGAAAGATATCTCAAGATCACGATGGCTTGATCCATTAGGAATTGTTGAGGTTGTGGAGAGGAAGGGTGGATTGTGGACAACTACTGGGATAGTTCGTAATGGCAAGATATATTGCTTCATCGAAGAGATTTTGTAGGTGATGAAAATTCTCTTTTGGTTATCTCCTGTAGTTGAAGAGTTAAATACTAATGACTTTGAGTACATGCATAATTTGAGAATAAGCCATGAGAAAATAAGAATTGGGTTATTTTCAGCATATCTGGTCAGAAGTCAAATTTCAGATCTGTTTGGCCAAGAAAAAGTGAAAATATTTTTTCTTGAGTATCTTTAACAAGACCTCGAAAAAGGTATTATTTCTCTTGTTTTTCTGGTTGCAAAAGGTGAACATTGTATAGTTCAATTAATAAATTGACATACTTTTCTGGTGAGTTTTTTCTCATCGATGATTCTGAGGGCTGATTTTAGTATAGATTTGTGATACTCCTAGTGATAGTATCGTTACCCCTTTGAGGGTTATGCTTGGGAACTTTGGTTGCATACTTGTCTACTGCTTCGACACGTTTAAAATTAGTTTGATTAGAGAAGCAGTATAAAACCATATGGATAAATTATATGAAGAGATAGATAACAAGTATTTAAAGGCAAGTTTTTCCATCTGACGCATCTATTTGTATTAGGAATTGATGTGAAAAATTTATGTATCAATTTGTTTGAGATTTATCTTCTGCAATTTCACTGTTTAAAGAATTATACTGATTTTTTCATGTAGATATCTTGCCGAAATTGGGGCTCTATATCTCCTCAGTAAAGATGACACGCCCCTTTCTCTGGAACAGGTATACAACAAGGTTGCAGAAGGAAAAAGTGGATGTTCCTTGGAATATTATGAAGCATATAAGCAGTTGAAATCTCTTGGTTATATAGTTGGGCGTCATGGGATTCCTTGGTCAGTAAGAAGGTCAAAAGCAAATTGTGTTGTTAACCAAGACACGTCGGAGCCTGCTCAAAGTGGAGATGAAGAATCAAGAAACAACATTCTTATCTCTGAAATGATCAATAATATGCAGATTGGTGGATTGAGACTGACCTTTGACGTTTACCCTCCTAATAGCAGATTCAGAAAGTCTGCTCCTGGTGATCCCTGTTTTGTACTGTCTTGCTAGGTACGATACCCTTGTTAATGCGTTCATTATATTAAGGTGCCTATTAAAATTTTCTGAATCACCTCCTAGTATTATTTAGCTTATCATAGGAATTTGAAATAACTAGCTAAGCAATTCTATGGGTAAATATTGCTGAATGTTTAAGAGTAAGATGGATTGTTGGATTGGATGTTATTCTGGAAAAAAAAAGTAGTTTTTCTTTAATATTTTTCACTTTATCCCTCACTCTTTCCCTGTCTGATTCCCTAATTTCTTTTATTCGAATTTGTTGATCTACATTAACTGTCAAAGTAGCTTTATTTTATGAGTGATGTATTTTCTTGTGCAGTGAGTATCCACCCTCCAAAGAAGAAATTGAAGATCTTGAGAGACATTCTCATGGTATTCCATTGAAATTCTGTCTTGTTGAGCATGGACGTTTGAGCTTTTTCTCATTCAACAAAGTAGAGCTCCCTATCCTTCCATGATCCTTTCGAGCAACAGATACAAATCTTGGCATGTCCTGTGAAGAGCTATGGTACAATTATGAATTTTTAGTTTGTGGATTGATGTTTAATCGTTGTGTAATCACAACACATTATTAATGAAATAACAGATAACAAATCTCGTCTTCTTTGCCTTTAGTACTAACGTACGTGTTACAATGGTGAAATTTACTCTTTGCTAGAGCCCCAGAAACACTTTTATCCCTTGGCTGATGGACTGCTCTATCATTTTTAGCTCCTTTGCATCAGTCTGTTCAGAACTTTATCAGCTTTTCATCCACTTTGTCAACTTCTAAAACTTATATTGTTTGTGAAGTTTCAATTGATTGGTGTTTACATGGTAAATATTTTTACTATGTGACGTTAGTTGTGTGAGACACATTTGAATTTTTTACACTCTTAAAAGTATTCTGTTTCAACTTCTTTCCACGAAAAGCGTCTTTATGTAGGGTATAGTTATGCAGGTATCTAGTGAAATAATCGAGATACATGCAAACTGATTAGTCGTCACCATTATTAGGAAATAAATGGGTCATAGCTGTGTAGGGCCAAAAACAGATAGATTGGTGTACAATTATAATCCACATATGAATCTAAGATGAGATCTCTAATTTAACTAAGTCCATGATCATTAATTGGTGACAGCTATTATCATGGGTTGTGGTGCAGTGGTGGAACAGTTTCACCCTTAATCAAAGATCTCGGGTTTGAGTCCTAAGTATGGAGAAAATCTTGTTGAGAGTGTCACTCGGGTCCTGCAGTGTGCGATCCAAATTTAGTCAGGGTTTCGATGCGGACTTCAGACATTGGATGAAAAACATAATTTGGTGACGTCCATGGTATAAAAAGGCAATCAACATAGTTGTAGTCTTCATTAGCTGCACAAACATGAATGGACATGTAACTTTTTTTTCAAACAATTTGAAAGTGAAGTTTGTATTGTAGTTATTTTTTCTTTCTTTCTAGTGTATTATAGTTCTTGAATTTGATTTTTTCTTTCTTTCTGATGTATTGTAGTTCTTGAATTTGAGTAAATATCAATGTTTAAAATTAAAATGACATTCTTTTTTTTATGAATCCATCTTGAGATTGCAAGTTTCAAACTTCATGCGCTAATTTTTTATTTTTCAAACTCCCTTGATAAAAATCTTGAATCCGCTGTAATAGCTGAGTATTGGTGGAATACCTTCACTTGCAATTTTAGTATATACACGGTCCTTAAAACTATGTAATTTGTTAGTTAACCATATTTATTAATATGTGTCATATTCTTTTTAAGTCACATTGATTCTATAATTTAAAAAGGGAAAAGGGTCAAATATATTCCTGTATTATTGGAAATAGTTTAAATATATCTTACGTTATACTTTTGGTTCAATTATACCTCTCTCGTTATACTTTGGTATAAATATATCCCTAATTTAACGGAAGAACACTTGTCAACTTATGAATCAAATAACTCACCCCCAATTTTAAATACCTAATTCCCTTTAGAAACCCACCCATTTAACATATTCCCAAACCGTTTTCATAGTCATCTTCTCCACTTGAGATTTTCATTAAAATCAGCACTTAATCACTACGGAAACTTCAAGACCACAATGTGGCGGGTCATTTTTTTCACCAAAAATATTTCTTGCAGAACCTCCTGCCTTTGAAGTTATTCCATTTCTTAAAAAATGAAATAGTTGGTAATTGCTGCAAGTTAGAATTTAAATTTTAAGTTTGATTTACCATGGGCAACATGAGAAACTGAACTTAAATGTGTTGTAATGTTTAATTGGAGTTGTTGTTTGTTTTCATCAGTGGTCCATGGACCAACAATTTAGTAGCATTAGAAAATTAGGGCAACAAAGATTAAGGCATGCTTGTGGATGTATTTTATCATCACAACGAGCAAGAAATATATAAGTGACAAAACTACGTGCTGCAGCTTTCATAGTTGAGTATGGATTTTAATGGAAGTTTTAGGTAGAGAAGATTATGAAATGGGTTTGGTTCAAATTGGGTATTTAAATGGGTGGGTTTCTAAAGGGAATTGGGTATTTAAAATTGGGGGTGAGTTATTTGATTGATAAGTTGACAAGTGTTCTTACGTTAAAATTAGGGGTATATTTGCGTCAAAGTATAACGGGAGAGGTATATTTTAACTGAAAGTATAACGAAGGATATATTTAAACTATTTTCAATAGTACAAAGATATATTTGACCCTTTTCCAAATTTAAAAATAAAGGACAACTGCAATATTTCTTCATTATTTATCTCATATTATAGTATAACTTACTGAAAATTTCAATTTCCTCTTAAAATTTGTTATTGTTTATTTAACGTAATTAAAATTTGATAATTCTAAGTTTTATTTTATTAACATATATAGTAATAAAAAGAAAAAGTTGAATAAAGCATTAATACAAGCAAATGAGTTCAGACCAGATTCAGGTTTAAAAATTTCATGTGCAATCCGTTCTTCAATAGTTTTTCTTGGATCTCTGAAAATAAACAAAATTTCGTCTAAATAAGAGGTTAGTAGAGTGGATCAGACAATAATATTTTTCCAGAGATTGATTTTTCAGAGTATTTCATTTTTCTTGGATCTCTGAAAATTAAGGTCATAATTTGATATTAGACATGTTGATGAGGCGCTCTCCAAGACCAAGAAACGTATTTATCTATTTTCTCATAATGAATTGATAGAAGAAAAGTCAAAAGGTGACGTGAAAAGTGGTTGATAGTTTGCTAAAGCTATTTCGCGTTAAAGCTCTTCTTATTTTAAATTCTTTATTCTTCCTTTAAATTCATTTTTTGTTTATTTAATTTCAATTACCATAGAGAATTCACATTAGCAAATTTGAACCAAAAAAGCAGTGTATATACAAGGAAGAAAATGATTTAAGTTTTGAGATAATTTTTCTTAATTTTTGTTTCAATTCAAGTAATTTCATAACAATTTTTGAAGTAGAATAGTACTTGCAGAATTTTATCATTGATATATTACATGCCTAAATGTTTAGCATTTATTAACAAACAAGAATTTATAGTTGTAGTTCATATGCTTAATAACATATTATTTCTATCTTTTATTTATTAATATTGTAAGATTTTCTATCTTGGTACAATTTTGTTATATATATATATATTTACTAGATGGGGGAGGCCCGTGGCAAGCACGGGCCCAATAGTCAAAATATTGTGCTTGTAAAAATATTAATATTAATGAATCAAGGGTGATTGCTTTTGCAGAAGATGGATAATATCATATATTATATTATATACTATTAGAAATATTCAGAATATGTACAACAGACATCAGTATGATGCCGATTTGAATGATCTGCAAATACTAACTAATGTAATACAACCAAAATAATAAAGCAGATGTTTCAGTTTTGGTATATAAGATTAACATGTCATTGTTTATCATATGTAGAGGACGCCAGAGTTCCCTTCGTAGTAGCTAATCTTCTTCATTCAAAAAACCATAGCATAGGGAGATTGATTCATTTTATTCTCCCTATGACAAAATGGAGTGAGGGAGTTCCTGTAATTAGATAATTTAAAGTCTGTCAGAAACTGAAAATATGGCAGCACATAGCAAAACAATTTAAATATTAGCCTCCAAACTGTTCAGAAAGAACAATGCATGATCAGTTAACTGGTGGGGGGGGGGGGAAGGGACCCAGAATGAGCAAAACTTTCAAGCTAAATTTATATGCCCATTAGGTATCAAATAGAAAGTCATGGAATCATGATAAAAGTGATAGATTCCCTGTTGAATCTCTTTGTGATCAGCTCTGTATTTAGTATAATGCATTTCCCTAAAAATAAAAGACATTTGAATGCTTAATAACTTGACAAACACACACAGATCATTGCCCAAAGAGCTGATCCTAACTCTGAAGTAATCAAGCTGCTCAATTGTTATAACTAAAATAATCTAATTCAAATTCTTCATTCTCCATACTTTCTTTCCTATAAAGGAATTTAATTACATTAGTAATCCAACTCAGAATTATCAAAATCCAAGACAGTTAAAAAAATTTGAAATCCCAAATGAATGATAACTTTGAAGGAAGAAAAATGTAGTAGGTTGTAAATTCTTCTAGTAGTATACTTCATGGATTTCAAAAGACTTGCACAACTTACTGATCACATTATGAACGATATTTTTTCAATACCTCAATGATTCTACCTTTACTTTTTAAAACTGTGTTAGTTTTTTTTACCAGAACTTTTTGAAATACTTCTAAATATTTGGAATTGTTAATCATTGTGACTTATAGTTTGGTGTGAAAGGCAGATGTAGACTGACCTTTTACACCTTTTTGATTGGTGTGGGTGGTTCAAATTTCGGCGTCGCATTTGAAGAACCAGCTGTAGTAGTTGTTGCCATCACCTCCACCTCACTTATTTCCAAAGGCCTTATCTTTTTAGAATTCCTATCAGTAGTGCTCTACAAAGTATGTTCCTTTTCCATGTAGGAAAGAATGGACAAAGTTGCATGTGTGTTATTTGAACTGCCCCAAGATGACTTCCTTAGCTGAATTTGAAATAGTTTGTTTGACAATATCTGATGGACATGAGTAACAGAAAATGATTGCCTCTGTAAATGTAAAGAGTTACAACAAACACTTTATAACTAAGCATATATGCTAAACTGTTTCTGCTGAAGATATATGGTATTGTGACAATACATGTGTACAAGTAGCCAGCGGGA
>JAJOOS010028587.1:0-23623 GCA_029582725.1 Solanum chiquidenum | reverse complement strand
TTTTGACAAAGTGATACCCTATTAGTATCGACCCAAACATTCGTTATGAAATTTCATAAATAGCAAATAGATTAAATTTAATAAGCCTTCTTAGCTATAGATTGTCTAATTACGCTTCATAGCTATAGTTTTGTTTGTTATGAGTATTTTTGTTTGTATAATTCGTTTGACAATATACAAACATGCTAAGTATATACAAATTTTGTATTTATACATTTAGGAATTTTTCAGAACTTATACAAATCAGATATATCAACGGGATAATTATATACAAGCTAGGGTAAGCATATAAAAATTCTGGATTTATACAATTAATTTGTTTGGGATTTATACAATTAAGAACCAAATTATACAAATTCTGATTTTATACAATTAGGAGCCAAATTATACAAATCCAGGATGTGGGCCACGTAATTATAATTGTAAGTTAGTGGCAAAAGGTAATTTAATTAAACTGTAGCTATGTTAACTAATTAACTAGTATATGTTTACTTATCCGCGTAATTTTTCCTATTTTTTAATAGATAAAACCTTTGATGCCCAATTTTATTTTATTTTTGGTTTTTAACCCAGTTTCTAGAGTCCGCATGGAAGTCCCGACTAATTCCAAATTGCACATTGTAGGGCCCATTCGAGAGTGATGCTTACAATATGATTTTCTCTATATCCAGAGGCTCAAATCGAGACTTTTAATTAAGGATGGAGCAGTCCCATTATGCACCATGCCCAAACTTAATATATCTTTCAAAGTTTATTTTATTAGCTTTCACATGAAAATCTCATAATTTTGATTCTAATACAAAGTAGTAGATAGAATTGTATCCCTTTAAAATTACAATTTGAACATAGGGAACGGACATTATATATATTAGATGAACAAAGAGTTTACATTTTGGATATGTTCTTTTCTTGGACAGGCAAAAAAGGAAGATGCTCCAGAGACATCATTCTTAGCTTCCTACCACGACCACTATTTGCAAATATAAATACCCTATTTATACCCAAGAAAACGAATCCAATTTTTTTCAAACATGAATATCCCATGAAAATTACAGTAAAACATTTTAAGGAAAATAATATATGTTTGTTTGATTCAAGAAAAAAGAAGACAATTATTTCACAATCGGATAAATTTAATATATTTGCAAGGCATTCTAATAGTGCTACCCCATTTGATCAAAGTCGTCATAGGAAATCTATATTCTTTTCCGTTTATATTACTTACTTTTATTTCAAGACGGTCCCAAAAAAAAATGATCTATTCTATATTTGATAACAATTTAATTTTAAAATATTTAATTTATCCTTGATGAAATGATTTATAATTACACAATCATGTTTGATTTATTTTAGACAACAAGCTAAGTTTAAGAAGTGTTTTTTTTTTCTTTTTTAATTTGGTACCAAATCAAATTACATTACATAAATTGGGACGGAGAGAATACTAATGAATTAAGCTAAAGTCAATCCATTTAAAAAAAAATTAATGGCAATTTATGTGCTTGACATGCAAGAGCTTGTGTTAGACTCCACCCAAGATGCACCCTTAGTTATTTTCCCCTTTATCAAAACATGAAAGCAGGCAGCAGCTTCTTTTCTTTACTTGGTTCTAATTTGATACCTATCGTGACTAGGGTTACGTTGTATTTTCAATAGGATCAAACCTATAGCTTGTTCAAATTGGTGTTCGGTTTGATAATTTTGATGTTTTTATTTTCTAGATACTCCAACAAAATCAAGATGTCAAAATTGAAATACAAGTTCCTCATTAAATGGTAATAATGACAATTATACAAGTCTCTATTTTTCTTTAATTTCCTTTGTTTTTCTGGGGTGGGGTTTTCAGTTTGTTCATGTTCTTGTGGTACAGCAAGTTAGCAATGTGGCAAACAAAGACTCGAATCGAGATGGTAAAAGAGAATAGAAAGACAAAGAAGAAATATTTGGAGATTGACATAGAGGACGACCTCCTAAAGAGTGAATTGGATGTCAACACCTCTCACATGGTAAGTTCTAATTTATTTATTTATACGGTGATACATATCTCGAAATTTTTATCTTATTTTGATAAGAAGATGATACACACATTACAATTGTAGGAATTTTTTGTTTTTGTTTCATGATATGTGCCACGTTGGTGATCTTAGGTCGTTCAATGAGATTATAGACACAAATCTAGAATTTTAGGTGCGTAAAATGATACACATAACAAATCTAGGTTTTATGTATGTATGACGAAGTTCCGGGGAGTATGTAGGTATAAATATATAATTATTATATTCCTAAAAAAAAGTTGCTTACTCTATACATACACCTTTAATATAAAGTTGTTTTTTCCATCTTCCTCGTCTTTTATGCCAGTTTAATTTGTGAATATTTCTCTAATGCATGATTTTGTTTTCTTGCTACCGTTATTTGTAAAGATATATTGTAGTCTCAGCATATTAATATAGTTATGGAGTCAATGGAAGCAAATAATATCCCCAATATATACCTCTTTATCATGTATACAATACTTTTGTTAATAGGCAGAGTTATAGATTTGAAGAGCGTGGATACAATGAAAAGATGACGCTGCAATGTCACATATCAAGACTAGTAGGAATATAAGAAATTAGCATAGTATGATTAGAGTTTTTTTTTAATATTATATTTGATTCATTAAAAAAATAACTACGGTAAGTCATTTAGTTATTTAGTTTACAATATATGTACAAAATATATAAATTGTGTATATATTAACATACTATATGTATATATTAATATATGCATATTTTTGACTATATTGGTAAGCTAATCGGTTGAATAATCTATACAGTAACTTTGAAGTTAATAAGGACATTGGGCAAAAGGTCCAAAAGGGCGTAGTACAATAGAAGAAACAAATGGACCCCAATTTATGCTTTGTACCTTGTATTTTTCTCTCCTTTCATTGTCCCGTTTGTAACGAACTTTTCAGTCTTCTCATTCTCTTCTCCGACCCAATCAATTTGTGCTCTTTCTTCTTCTTTCAATACCAAAATGCCTTATCCTATTTTTGCACTAATTGTAATTGTAAAATATAAATTTGGTCAGTTGATGTTAAACTTTTTTTTGCTGCCTTCAACATTTGTTTTAGAGAAAATTAGTGGGGTTATGAATATTAAGGAGAAGAGCATGGGTAAGATCATATAACCTCCCACATGTCAAAGCTTTTTTAGCACAATTAGAGTTTTTTTCTCTCTCTATTTTTAATATCACTAGATTAATTCAATTTTTTAAGTCCTTGCTTGTTCATTAAGAGATGATTAACAATTAATTAATGGATCTAAATATACCCGCTCATATGAGATAGAATTGATTTATTTGCATGACTTTTTTCAACTTTTCCACTAATGGGAATATATTTTTGCACATGCATTAACATTAAATTTAATCTCTCCGATTTAAATTATCTGAAAGAACAATTAAATTTTTAAAAGAAATGGAACACCCACGCCACTTGAATAAAAATAGTCATAAAAAGGAAATCGCGTTATATGACCAATGATAGCTAAATAAGTAAAGGCAAAATCCAGGTCAGCGTTTCACCCACTCTGAAGGCAGCAGTGGTCATAGTCAAAACCTTCATTCAACAATCTTTTCATATTCTTATTATACATTTTGTTCATTTTTCATTAGGCAATTGCAGATACACATAGAATGGGTCATGGAAATTCGAGACAGGATAGCTCCTCCGGCGATTCCGCCGACGGTTCAAAACCGTCGCGGATAAGAAGACTCCGTCGACGGCTTCGCCTGCACAGTCGCCACAGTTCTGGTCCACATTCTCAAACTTCTAAGATCCTCAAGGAGGAAGACTTTGCTGGAATCGCTCTCATCCGGATCATTAGCGTAACTTTCTTTAACTACTGCTTTCTACGAATTTTGTACATTTTTACGCTCTCTGCTAGATATAATACGAATATGTTTACGTTCTGTGTGTGAATTCGTATTTACGCGTAAGTTCTGGAAAAGTCCTTTATGTAGGTAATTCCTTCAAATCTTCGCTGAATTTCATACACACTTTGGTAAATGTAAAGTATATTCGTATTTACGCGTTTTTTTTTTTTCAAGTTTTGAAAAGAATCAGTGCGCAACTTGTTGTAACTAATCTCTACGAATTTTGCGAAGTATGTACATAATTGGGTAAATGTTACACATATATGCATGTTGAGCGTGTGAATACACTACACATTTATAAATATTTTAAGTTTTGGAAAGATACAGAGTATAACTTTCTCTAACTAATCTACAAATTTTGCAAAAATTTTACACTGAGTCTTATAGATGAATATTTATGTGTAAATATATCGTGTGCTATATATATGTTTGTTTAAGTTTTGAAAGGATATAGAGTGTAGTATTCTGTAACTAATCCTACAAAGTTTGCAAAAAATTGTACACAATCTGGTAAATGTAATACATATTGTGTGTATTAAGATTTAAGTTACACGTATGTATGAACTTGTGGTTACTTTGTTTCAGGCTGAGATGAAATTTAAGGACAAATGGCTAGCTTGTATTACTCTTGGTGAACAAACTTTTCGCACTCATGTGTCTGATCAGTTAAGTACACGTGCCTGCAGATAGTTGCTTGGTAGTGAATTTGTGTCTTCAACAATGTTTGCAGTACATGCACACAGATAAAACATGTATATTGCATAAACATAATTTGTGAATTCACTTCTGCCACTTCTTGTAATCCACAGTTTTAGTTAGGGATGGGGATTGCTTATGCTATTTGTTGCTCAGTATGTTGGGTGTGAGTACAATGATCAAATGTTGTTTAGAATTATTTTAACAATTTAAGGATAATTTGCGAAAAATGAAACTAGCTTTTACCTGAAGTATTCTAAATCTCGAGAAGAAAAACAAAGATGAATGAGTTTAAGTTATGATGTACCAGTTTTATTTAACAGAACTGCTTTTGAGATGTCAGCAAGCAAGTGATGAACAAATTTTGAGTTTACCCTTGGGTCTTATATTTTGTTGGAGCTGGACAATTGAGTAAATGAAAAAGAGTTAGAACTTTTACGAGGTTCTTTATACCTGCCTGGATACTTCAAAATGCACTAACAGTAACAGACATGAAAAGTGACACTATTTCATCTGGAATTGCAGCTGGAAAACTCGTGCACGTTGTAAATTTTTTATTGGAGCAAAAAGTTGGAAAATTGCTTCTAATCTTCTGCTAATCTTACAGAGTGTTATTATCTTGATTCGCTGTATAGTGTATAGAGATTCTTGTTATCTTTGGAATTTTGCTTGCTTTGGATCATATTTCTCCAGAAAATGATAATGTGCCAAATATGATTTGCACAAAAGTACACCATCTCCTTGTTATTTGGTGTTCTTATCAATCTGCAACTGCATTTTATGTATTATAAACTGGAACTTCTGGAAGAAGGCTTATCGATTCTTGCCTAGGAGATGTATATGACACATTTCACTTGATTTTCTCCAGCCATTCTATAATGTTGAAAAAGTAAAAAGGGCATAGTTGTGCTTGGCTTCCTTACTTTTCACACCACAAATTAGTGATTATGTTTCTTTTTGTTCTGTAAATTTCTTTGCAGAACTGACATGCCGACCTGGAACTCAGTGAGTAAACACTTTTTTTTTTACATCTACTATAAATTGCTTGTGAAATAACAATATATTTTTAATATGATCAATGCACATATAGCTGAAGCTGATAAAACATTTTTGGCCACAATTATTGTTGCTTCCCCACATTTATTAAATACACTCACTTATTTAAGATGCTTATGGTGATTGTAGAAATTAAAATTTTCAGTCCTTGTACATGCAAAAGTTTCCTTGTGGGTAGGCGTTGAGTGATCTTTCTAGTGTTTAACTTACCTTTTGTTTATCAAGCCCGAGCAAAGTATGATAACTGAAGTCTAGTTAGGCATGTTACAGTGGGCTTGCACTGACCTTGCAATCCTGGGAATCTTTGTTCTGATCAATACACACTAGTCTTGGTTCTACCATCTCATTACATTAGAGTGTTGCGTTCTCGGTTAAGCTATCTGTGAGAGAACCTGATCATTCAAGTAAAATCATAAGAAATGAGTATATAACCCAAGATCCTTGTAAGTTCCTTTAGAAACCTTTATACCTCCTCCCGAACTATATCTGATATGGGCCATTGTATATCTCTGTCAACTTTCTGAATGTGCTAGGATTCATGCGTGAAATGAAAATTGAACTTACAGGGAGGGAATGCACAAGCTTAAAGTTTGTTGTGATGCCATGTAAAAGAATTTAAGCACCCAACAAGTTTTTTTAGGGGAATGTGCAAGCTATGTGTGAATTAGCCCAAATTTTTGTAAGCCCCTTTGCTGCTCATATATACCTGATGGGACACTTTGTATATTTCAAACACATCCAAATTCTAGAGAGGATAATGGCAAATTCTAGAAGCTATTTTGACCTTCTTTAGTTTCTTCTTTAAATAATTAATAAGCTATCTGTGTCAGATTTTGCTGATATTTTTTAACCTTAACTTCTATAGGAAAAGAAGCTTCTTTTGGAAAAACATGGAGCACATCTTGCAAGAATATCTGTTTTTGAGGTGCGTCATACTTGTGGTTGTGAAAATAGTTTGTATCTCTTGCTAGTTAAATTTGACCATTTTAAATCTGAAAAAGGTGAATGGAGGAGCTTGATAATTTCTGGTCATCATGGTTCATGCTGAGAATGTTATTGGTAAAACAAAATTAGGATATATGCTTTCTGTCATTCCAATCATTCATGAATTATGTAGCATCCTGAGATTTATATACAGTTCTCAGGGACAAGATTAAACCTCATCTTTATCTTGATATGCTAGGAACCAGAATACTCTTTGTTGGCTTTTTGTTCCCAATTGCGTTCCTTAAGATTTTTGGAGGAAGATATTGTTGTTTCATTTTCATCTTTGCATTATGTTGCACTTGGAAATGCCAATATTGGTTTTATCCTCCTAGTCGTTACCAAAAGAGAAAAAAACATAAAAAGTAAGAGAAAATCCTCCTAAATTACTCACTACTGATTTTATTTTATTTATGGTACAGACCAATAGACTTTCGAGGAACAATCTGATCGGTTACTGTGAGGTTGATCTACTTGAATTTCTCTCTCAGGTGAGTTGCTGTGATTGAGAAAATATCTGCAACAAGTGGCACTGTATTTGTCATGTTTATGTTGTTAACCATGGATTAATCATTTGTAATATAACCGTGCAAGTTCTTGGGTTTACTTGTTTGTAAGAATCATCTTATTTTAATATGTAGTATGATAAAATGGCTAACTCTCCTACTATCGAATTCTTCAATTTTACTATCAATTTTTGTTTTCTTTGCTTCGGTCATCGTACTATTTGTTGTTTCTACCGTCTCTTCTCCATTATTTTCTCTATGGTTTCTTCACTACTGTATTTCCTTGTCTTACTGATTTTGATATGCTTTACTTGAACTGAGGGTCTATTGGAAACAACCGCTCTACTTTCACAAGGTAGGGGTAAGACTGCGTATACACCTTTGGTATGTTGTTGTTATTAGACAAAATGGGATTTGTGTTTTCATTTTGTTTTGCTTTGTAAGGTTATGTCATAGGGAAATTAGAACATCTGTTACAGAGAGGGCAAATCCACTTGTCGAGGACACATTCCTCAAATTGTACTCACATAACAATGTGAATAAATTCTGAATCCTCATTTCTTATAAGGCTTACTGAACTAAGCATTTGTGTGATTTGCCCTATATCAATTGTGTATTTGCGCTTTACAATGTTATATGTGATAAGAGGTAGACTAAAGGTGGCCTTTAATGACAAGTCTTAGGAATTTGGAAAAACTTGTTAAAAGCAACTTCAAATAGCAGTTATCACTTTCACTATGCTTGGATTTTGTAAGATAAAATATGGAAGCGGCTTGGTCTTCACTATGCTTAGGTTTTGTAGCATTTTAGTGGTTACCACTTCAAATAGCAGTTACTTTCATCAAGTATTTGGATAATTCAGTAGCCTGCAAGTCTCATACGTCCAAAGTAGGGTGTTAACCAGTGCAAGCAAGGATGTTATATCAAGATTGATGTAGTTTCATAAGATAATGCTTTTAGAAGTTTTTACTTGTAAGTATTAACAGAACTACAGCAGCCCGTTGGCTTGTTAAAAATGTAGATATGGTGTATGGAGCTGCATTCCGTAGTTTGCAATATTTGCACCTTTCCTCTACTTGGAGAAAGTTATTCTGTTGTCAAAGGGATCTACTAAAAGTATACCATACTTTCAGATGTATCCCACACTTCTTGTGGTTAATCTATGTCTGCTGAATAGTAACTTCAATTTTTTGGATTGTTAAATGTGGGCTTGTGGCCTAGTCCCTAATCATGAAATCAGGTTTTTCTTCTCTTTCGCAAACCAACCCTTAGCCCAATGCTTAAGAGAATAACTTATCTTGCAGGATTGCAGTTCTGATACTGAGGTTTTTGACTTATTGGATCCATCATCCGCCTCCACAATTGTTGGCCGTATATCTATTTCGTGTTGCATTGAGGTTTGTATTCGCTGGGGACCCATCTACTTTTAATTACTTATGGTAGGCTTCTTTAGGCCCTCATCCCTGATATGCGATTACATTTTCTTGGCAGGACCCCGTTGAGACGGAGAAAACCTTTGTTAGGCGCATCTTATCTATAGTGGTATGTGAAAACTTTACCTATGCCGTCATTCTGGTTGACAGTGATCTGTTAGTGGATCCTTCTGATTTCTGAAGAACAATGCAGTGTAAGCTGGCTAGAAACTGTTTCACCTGTATAGGCGTGGCCCTCATTCAACCTTTTTCTTTTTTGTTTCTTGATTCATCAAAAAGAACTGTTGTAATCTTTTCTCTTTCTCTCTCTATTTTAAAAAAATTATCAAGATCATCCTATGCATATCACGCATATAGGGGCTCAATTTTTAAAAAAGTTGCGATTAAGTATCCAAAAATCATCCATATATCGGAAGAAAAGTGGTATTGAATCATTGTGTTGTGCAATGTGGACCATCCCCTGTTCTGTCTCTTTCACTTTCCACACTGCGCCCTTCACTCCTTTGGAAGTTGTATTGATTCTTTCTGACCAGATTGACCAAAAAATGCACTCATTTCCCTTGTCATCAAAATTTTAAAAAACACTCATTTCTTTCCTGTTAAAAGAGAGAAGGTAAGTAAAGGTCATTTGCTTACATTATGTAAATAATTTTCAGTTTATTATAATATACACACTCTCAGTTGCTTCTCTGTTCTTATTACTGTTTGGTAATGAGATGATTTATGAATTTGAGATTTGTTGTTCTTTGCAGGACTGTAATGAGGACGGAGAGCTTTCGTTGGATGAGTTCTCTGATTTGATTGATGCGTTTGGAAATAAACTGGCAGCTGAGAAGGTTCGCATCTGAAGAGTATCTTGAGCTCTGATTGTAGTTCTTTTATAGCCTCTCATGCAACACATTATTGGACTTGATTTCTAATCTAAATCACATCCTGTTCAGAATGTGATTTTAATAATGACTTTTTCTCAGCATAATATAATTGCGTTTTTTGAAAAGATACTAAAAACTTGCAGAGAATTCTGGATACATATTTTGCACTAATTTATTTAGCCAAGGCACACCTTGTATTTTCTGTGAAGACTGCTTAGCAATCTCTATTCTGTTTGTCAGAAAGAGGAGATATTCAAGCAAGCTGACAGAAACGGGGATGGTGTTGTTAGCTTGGATGAGTTAGCCACACTTCTGGCTATACAAAATGAAAAGTAAGGCCTTGTAAAATTTGCATTCCTGGAATCAAATGTGATTTTTTCTAGGAATCCCTTCAATGCTCAGGTTTAATGAACTTCAGCGTCTAAATGAGTTCTTTTTTATTTGTATTACTCCACTATTTAATTAAGTGAGACTTTTGTAGTTATAGCAATGAGGAGGCAGGGAACTGAGAGAAAAGCGGGGAAGGGGAATGGCCAATGGGAACTCCAAAAGGAAACTATTCTCTCGTCCTAATAACGTATGCAAACGTCACATGGATCCCATTTGTTAACTCATAATTGTCTGACTAAAGAGTTGGGGAGAAGAGTTAAATTTCTATGTGATGTTTCCTTAGTGTCTTTGCAAGGGTTTGTTCAAGCTTTTAAATAGTATCTGCTGCAGAAAGGAAAATGTGAGCCACCATCATAAAATAGGTGTACAAGACTCTTCATTTCTTAAAAAGGATATCCCAACAAATATATGCTTAGGGTGAAAACTATTAGCAACCATCACAAAATAGAAGTACAAGGCTTCCTTTGTTAAAGGGAACATTCTGACGAAGTATTGAACTTCATGATGTACTATCACTTTAGATACTTCATAGCAACTAAAGTAAAGTAAGCTGAAGGTAGTTAGTAATGAATAAAATGGATGAAAACCAAAAGTTACTATGTGTGCCTTTGACACAAGTTTTAGCTTAGAAACTTAGTTCTTACTATCTTGCCGGTCTTATAACCAGTGGCAGATTAGCTTAATAGTGGTGGAGAAAATTTTCACGAAAGGAGTTCAAAAGATATATAAAAAAAACATGTTGAGAGTGAGATTCTAACTCAGGCTCAGCAACACTAAAACAACCTTAAGCACCCACCATGAGCCATTGGACCAATCAATCCACTTGCTTACTGGGTGCTATATGTTAATTTTATACCAATGCTTCTTAATTTCTACATAGATATATATATAGTCTGATACAAGATTAATGGGTGCTCGAGCACCCGACGGACTCTATGTGGGTCCGCCCCTGCTTATAACTATTCTATAGAAAACTTACCTTGCCCCTTTGTAGGCATCCCTCTATCACATAGCACCCTGATAGCACTTTCCAATTCTACCATCTGATTTTAATTTTGTGAACAACAGCTTCATCTATCATTCCATTCTCTTGAAACAATATTCCTAGACATGAGTGCAATGTGATAGAAGGATGCCTATCAAAGTGTAAGGTAGGTTCTATGGAACAATTGTAAGACCGGCAAGGTTGTAGTGAATGTTGGACTGCTAAAGTCCAACATATCCACAAAACGAGTATTGCATAGATGCGGATGCTAAGATGAATGTGCGTCATACAAGATTAGATAAGATTTAAAATGACCACATTGGTTGCACCATACAAAAGTTGAAGAAAGATTGCTTAGTTTTGTATTATTTATAGGTAATATTTACCTCTTCTACTACTACTACTACTAACGGGATATTTAACAATGTACATGAGAATGGATAGCAGTGGGAGTCACATAATTTTTTTTATCTAGAGATAATCAGTAACCTCCTTGTGAAGTTATCTTGTCAATATCTTTTTTGGACATTCCTAAACTTTTATCCAGAGTTCTATGCCTCAAGTGAAGATTTCTCTTTTTTGGAAGATATAACTACTTCTGTTGCTGGCTTCATGTTCTTATATTCTCCTGTTGACTCAATGTTCTTCTCTTGCAGGGAACCAATAATTAATTGCTGTCCAGTTTGTGGCGAAGTGCTTGAAGTTTCGGATGGGTTGAATAACATGATTCATATGACCCTGTGTTTTGATGAGGGGACTGGGAATCAGGTTATGACAGGAGGATTCTTGACTGATAAGGAGGCTTCAAGTGGGTGAGAATTATGCAACTTTTCTGAGTCTAATTATTCCTAATAAGATTACTTACCTCTTGATTATTATATTATTTTTTGATATTCTTCTGATTTTTTTTAAAATGAAATATTGAAGTTCACGTACTTGTATAATTCTGTGTAGATGGATGTTCAAACTGAGTGAATGGGCCCATTTTTCAACTTTTGATATCGGTTTAAGGTCTGGTTCAAGTGCTTCACATATCTTGGTATTCTCTCATACTCACTCCATTCCCCACAAGAAATGATCCTCACCTTTCTGGTATGCAATATGGAACGAACAGCCTTTTTTCCGTAGAAACTGAGTGAAGGATCTTAGACATTAAAGTGTGCTTTATTTGCCTTGTCTTCTTACATGCTTTATCAGAAAGACCACTTGGCTTTTCCTCCTTTACTGACTTCAGCCGTATGCATTGCAATTAGATATTGTCTTTAACACTGTTTTGATATGCTATTCAAAATTGACATGGTGTGGAGGGCAGGACCAAATGTCTTACAAGTAGGGACTTTTCCTGTGTTTTCTCTCTGGATCTGGTATCACATTTTCATTTCAGATTGTGTTTCTAAACCATTTTTGCATGTTTTACTTCATAAAGCTGATAAATGGGCCTTCTTGAAATTATCACCTAGCAGTAACAGAGTGTTGGATATCTATTGGTAACTCTACCTATTTTGAAGTATCACTGCAGATTCCTTGGCAATATTCAGATGGTAAATTAAGTAGCTTCTAACACTGTTGCTGTGCTAGAAGTGTGTATTCTAGTTCTTGGGCAAAGCCTGTTGGTGTCCAATTCCTTTATATTTGTATTTTCATCCTGTTATCAATTTAGCGTTCTCTCCTGAATTCTGAAGTGCCGTATATGATCCCATTGCTAGCAAAAGTTATTACTTTGAATTGGCCGAATATTTGGTATCATTTCTTCCTTTGAAAACTCGCCTTCTTTTGAATCTTTACATTTAATATCTCTTGGAAATAATAACTGTCTGAGGGCTCACCTATTTCTCCATGGCCCTTTACTGCATTCGTTTAAGATTTATAAAGAGCAACTGGATGTTTTTTCTTTTGTTAATTCATTCTCTCGTTCTTTTGCCTTACATGCAATTTCTGGCAGAAGAGTCTGAGAATTAGAACATGCTGGAAGAAAAGGTTCTTTCGTCCTCTGATGGCATCTGATGTTGCATCCTTGCTTTGTTAGGTTTATGACCGCCGAAAGAAAAGGCTAGTGGAAGAAATAATTGATCGGAAGATAGTCTTATCAATGAGGGCTATCTATCAGTCTAAATTTGGCCTTGGCCTTATGGATAATGGTATGCTTTTGACTTAATCACTTAGTAATATCTTCAATTGTAAGAAGCAATTTTCGTATATATGTTCCATCCATATATAAGCCTATATATGTATATCCATCTTGTTCGTCCCTATGATGTAGATTAGTTTCAGTTTTTGGCCCATACTTGAAATAGCTTCTTCAGCCTTCGGTTTTCAAAAACATAATGGTTTCAGTCCATCTTTAATATATGTATCTCAATCTGTTAGAGATCAGGGATATTTGGTTGCTCCCCATAGTCGAAAACTAAAAGTACAAACAGAAAGCAAACACATCATAATAAGCTTGATCAATCCAATGCACTTTATTTGATTATTGTTCACATAATCAACATTGCATGGGCCAAAAATTCGTTTTTTCATGGAAAAAGGAAATTATCTGATGCTGATTTGGTATTACCAAACTTCCCCATCATCCTATCTGTTTTCCTTATCTACTTGAGAAATGTACAGTGAGTATCTAGTTAGAGTTAATAAATTGCGGCCCCATCTTTTCTGCTGTGGATCTTGTTGCTGATGATTACCATTTTAACTTTAGTACAGGTGCAAAAGAAATCTTGCGGAGCCTCTCTGAAAAACAGGGCAAGAAAATGGATTCTGCTGAATCTGCTAAAGAAATACCTAACTTCATTGAATTTTTTAAGGTATCCATCCCAGTTAAATATCAACATCATCATTATGATGTCATAATTAATTCTGATTATATATGGTTCTTCATTCATCCTAGTAGATTCACTAGCTAGCCTAAGCCAACTGCAGTGAGATTCTGTACTTTTTCTTCAATAAATCAATTTTTCTGTAACATCTTATAGCCAACTTTGGAAAAGAAGTTCTATTTTTTGGAGAATTAGAATTATTATCCTTTTGCTTTCCCCATTTTTTTCTCCCAGGCTATTGTTGCAATGAACTATAGGTGGCCTGGAAGAGATTTTGAATGATAAAAGTTACATCTTTGGATTAAATGCAACTTCCTTTCTATGTATCATGTTCAAAAAGCTATCCCCTCTATCCTTAAAGGGTCCTTTCCCTTTACACTGAAATCTCGTCCATCTTCCTCATATCGGAAGAAGTTTGCTTCAACACTTCTATTACTTTTGATATTACACTATACAATCAAGTTGGATATGCATCATAAATGATTTTTTGGAGTGCGGAATCCTAGTATGTGTTCATTGCAAGAATTCAATTGTCAAATAGGACCAACATTTATCCTAGTAAATATTACAACTTTAGACTCTATTCTTGGGCTAACTTCTCTATGAAGTACTACGAGATTTGAATTATACTCTTGATCCCTATATCTGACTAAGTGAAATTGTGAAAGAGGAAAACTGGATTGCAAGGCCCTTGATTGAATAGTCTTTTGGTTCTGAAATGGGAAATGAGACGTAATTCTTTTACCCTAATTATGATCTTAAAAGCCCCAATCTTTAGATGCTGAAGATGAGATCATTTGTTTGGTGATTTGACTGCATGGCTATTTTATGATGAGCATGTTTTGTGCTTGAATTTATTATAATTTCTATATTTCTTGGCAATATCTATGTATAGTTTCTTTTGAAGTACTCAGAAAATATCTTGTTCTTGTAAATTGCTGTGATTGAATTCAATAGTTCTGTTTCAGGATCAAATAAATATGGATGAAGTCAAGTATCCATTGGAGCAATTTAAGGTACGCCAAGACCTTCAGGCAACATGGGCTTTCATTTGAGAGAGTATAGTTTATTTTATCTTTATTCACTTCAATTCGGTATGCTCCTTGTATATGGAAGCTTCCCATTATCAATGAAACAACACTTGATCTCAAAAAAAAAGTCTTAACTAGGTCTTTGGACTGATTGCAGGAGAATGAACTGATATTAGCAGTGCTATGAATTATGAAAAGAATGAATATAGTTTAGTCTGTTCCTCTCATATGCTTCAATTTGGTATTACATATAGAAGAAGTGAGTAGATGAACTGAAGCAATCTTTTCTCATGTCATATTATTGTTTCTGCTAGGAGTAGCTGTAGCTATGAGTTGGTAACTTGAAATAAAGCACAATTATTTGGCATACATCACGTCAAAGAAATGTGCTAAATGTTTGCGGTATATTACTTGTTTCAGTTGATTGTTCGTGAAATTTAGACGTGGACATACTCGCATAGTGCTTATATCCGGTAAACTTATCAATTATCCGCAAAGCAAATGGGAGTTACATTTTGTATAAAACGGAAAAATATTTTAAATCAATTCGTCTGTTTGCTATCAGTTAATCTAATTAAAGAGAAAGCTTATACAGTGAGGAAGATTGCCGGTCACTTGGATGTACTATATCTTGATCAATCCAATGCACTTTATTTTATATGTGATTACTGTTCACATAATTTACTAGTATTGTAAATTTTTAATGAAGTGCTCTGTATCATTGCACATCATTTCTTTGATGGTCTCGTAAATTTGGTTTTCAGACATTCAACGAATTTTTCATAAGAGAGTTGAAGCCTGGTGCAAGACCTATTGCTTTTGTAGAACGTGATGATATTGCTGTATGTGCTGCTGATTGCCGTCTGATGGCATTCAACAGTGTTGCTGATAGTATAAGATGTTGGATCAAGGTAAATCCAATTATTGTTAACAAATGTGTGTTTTTCATTATTTCTGGTAAATATTGTGCTGTTTCTCATGATACCAATAATGATTGCCTAGTGCAGATTAGTTGCGGAGCCTATACGAATTGCTGATTTTGTTTCTCTTATTTCGCCTTTATGTTTGTGTTATTTTGATTTCTTAGAAGTTTCAAAAGCTTATTCTCATATACATTGCGATGACAACTACCTTGGTATCTTATGGATTACCTCAGGGTCGAAAGTTTTCCATCCAAGGTCTACTGAATGAAATGTGTTCTAGTGAATTTGTCAATGGAGCTCTAGTGATATTTCGCTTGGCACCACAGGTAGAACTGTTGTGAACCTTCTTCATTGTTGGAGCTATTTCACACTATCAAATATCTCTGTTGAAATTTCTCAATATTAAATTTTTTTGGTTAAGTAAATTTCCAGTGTTGTATTCTGATTTACACCTTTTGGATATGCTGTATCCAAATTCAGGACTATCACCGTTTCCACTTTCCTGTATCTGGAACTATTGAGAAATTTCTTGAACTACCTGGTTGCCTGTATACGGTATGTAGAGTATATTGCTTCTTTGTATGTCGCCTATTTTATCTTGGCAGCGTATTGCTGCTTCTTTATCAGAGTAATTTTTAAACCCTCCTAAATGATTCATGTTATTCCACCCACCCCACTCCCCTTTTCTTCTCTTTCTTCTAGGTGAATCCTATTGCTGTGAATAGCAAATACTGCAACGTCTTCACAGAGAATAAGAGGGTTGTGTCTATAATTTCCACAGAACACTTTGGAAAGGTATGCCATTTTATGCATTTGATTCTAGTCTTAAAAATATATTTTTTCCATGAAAAAGTTATGTACTACTTTGTTGTGTTGTCCTGCTTTCTTTTATTGGCCATGCTAAATTTAGAAGTAATTAATTCTGATAAACGGTATCAGTAATATGAATGACTTTTAAGCATTTACCCAAAACTTTAAGTTGATGGGTGGAGTAGTTTAGGACTATTATGAGCCCTTTCAAAATCCTTTTACAACTGAAGTAGGGCATTGTGTATCTCTAACACCCTCCTCCTATACTTATATTCGAATCCTAGAGTTCACACATAGAATTTTTGAGAAGGAGAGTTCACACATAGATTGAAGTCCTGTTCTCTCTTCTCTTTGAATTTTTTTTTTTTTTTTGAAAGGGTGATGAACTTAATTTTTAAGAGCCTGAAATGGACTAATAGCTCAAGAGTGGGCTAATGGCAATACTTTGATAAATTGTGGGTATGTGTTGGAGCTGAGAAAGTGGGTTTACCAGGTTCAAGAGTGACCCTAAATTTGAGAGAATGAACTAACAGGCTAAACGAGTGAGTGTTGGACTTGGAGCAAAGAAATAAACTAAATGGATGGAATTTTTGGGAGAGGTGTGGACAGAGATAAAAGTAGGAAATCTATATAGAATTCAGTTGGAAGTATGAAGAAAAAGGGCGTGAAAACAGAATTATGCTAAGAAAACGAGCTTAAAGTGACTTGATCACCATGTGAAATCTAACTGTCAAAACCAAAACCATAAGACGATAGGTGGATAGCATATGTCATCGTAAACCTTTGGAAATTTTATGCTTGTATGTTTTAATTTTTTTCAGTCATACCCCCAATTAATGTAATGTGATTTATTCCTTTACATGTGGAATGAAGTTTTTTCCTGTATTAGTTTTTCTCCTTTCTTTTTACTCTCAAGGGTCAAATTGAGGATCCCAAATGGTTCCAATTTGGTTGAAAATAGACCTAGACCGTAGAGTGTCAAACGGGTTGAGGAAGTGGCTGGAGTAGTGATTGAGCTGAGAGAGAAAAACAGAATGATATTCTGTGATACTCCCTCCGTCCCAGTTTATGTGGTACTGTTTGACTTGACACAAAGTTTAAGAAAGAAAGAAAAACTTTTGAAATTTGTGGAATAAACCTTAGACATTTGTGACTATTAATCATTTCATTAAGGGTGAAAGGGCAATTTTTAAGTATAATTGTTTCTAATTATATAAAGGTGACATGCCCCCAAGGCCTAGCTCGAGTTGCAAAAGGTGGAAGATTTGTGGCTTAGGTCACAGGTTCAAGCCCCACACCATGCAAAGCGAATCCCGGTATTTAAGTGGAGAAGGGTAGAGGGGCGGGCCCATTATCCACTGAGTTTAGAAGGCTGTGATTGGTCCAAAGGGTGGGTCACAGGCGGATTTCTCGGTTATCAAAAAAAAATATTATATAAAGGTGACATTCTTTTTCAGATAGACTAATAAGTAAATTAGGAAAGTGTGTCACATAAATTGGGAGAGGGAGTATACCATTAGGAAAGTCTACAGAAAAAATGGATGTCTGAGAATATATATATAAGCATCAAACGAAGTAACCACAATCTCTTTGATATGCCATCCGAAGTGGACATTTTAAATATCTGAAAATTCAGAATGATACATCTATTCTCCTCTTTATCAGTAAGAGGTTTTTGATTATTATCTTACAACATTTCTCTCATTAGGCTGTGTTTGGTCAAAACAATGGATCTAGTGACCTATCTCATTGACACGGTTATCAAATCCAGGCCACTTTCTTTGTGTGACTCCTATTTTGAAGTTCCTTTTTGATGGATTTGCTAATCTTTTGAAAATCTCCACGTGAGCATAACTCGATGCTCTATCAATCTATCTTGATATCATCTCCTTGCCGCTATTTTTAATAGTCATTAATGTGTTTTGTCTCTAAGGTGTTGTGTAATCTTCTCACTAAAGCTTCAATTCTTCCCTTTTCTGTCTATAGGAGCTCTAAATATACTTGTTACTAATGCTGAATTGCTTGTACCCGTCTAAGTTGAGTCAACAATTCTGACTTGTTTGCTCTGACATTGAATTCTATGACCTTACTGTGTTTCATTATGCTCAATTTGGTGAAAGAAGCTTTGCTTAATTGACTGCAGGTTGCATTTGTTGCAATTGGAGCAACAATGGTTGGTAGCATTAATTTCTCTAAAAAGGAGGGCGACTATGTGAGAAAAGGGGATGAGGTTCGGTACTTATGATGTTAGGCTTTTGCTGTCTGAGAATTAAATGATCCTGTTTGCCGTCTAATTCGCATTTCTTTTTCGTGATTGCAGTTTGGATATTTTTCTTTTGGTGGAAGTACAGTAATTTGTGTCTTTGAAAAGGTAGGTCACCAAGATTTTTCTTTCTTGTGGGAAAACGCCATTTTGCAAGATGTGGATGTGCAAGTGGAAGATTAGACAGATTAAAATGACCACGTTCACAGATGCTTTAGAGATCGTGAACTTTTTAGGGAGTGATGGTGAATTACTTGCGTCATATATTAGCCACCTTACGATGTTCACTCCAAAATTAAACATTTTGTGTCTATATGTAGGATTTTTCACCCTTCCCTTCTCTCGTTTGTCTATTGTGTCCAATTTAAGTCTCTACATCTGGAAGCGCTGCTCCTTAGAGGGAGTAGTAGACAACAAATATGGAAATATCTTGTTTTATGAAATTTAACTATCCTGCTGTTCAGTGATTTTGGCATCTAATCAGTTGAAATATACAGGATTCCATAAGGATAGATGAGGATCTCTTGGAAAATAGTGGAAGATCACTAGAGACCTTGGTATCAGTAGGAATGCAGTTGGGTGTCTCCGTAAAGAAGCAGGGTAACGTGAAGCTGCCAAATTTAAGAAACCTTTCATTATGAGTTTGATATCTTTGTCAACTGTGTAGAGATTAGTCCTAGATGATTGGACGAATTATTCAAGCTGATTATTGTGCTTAGTTTGTAACTTTTATGGCTTGTCTGCTAAATTATGTTAATTAGTAATTTCCTTCATTTTTCATGAATGAATATACTAATAACATGAATTAGCATTTGCTATCGTTCATTGCTGTGATTAATTTGTCATTTCTTATGATGTAGAATGCACGGTGTGTTATAACTTGTCACTAGCACTTGTTTTAAGAAAATGTTACATTCTGTACACTGATAATGGATCTTGTCTACATGTAGTTTTGTAGTTCTCATACTTCAATATTGTAGCTTAACTGATTTTCTGAGAAAGATGGCAGTGCAGACAATGGTTAGATGTGAACTTGCATAGCTCTTCTTCCGGATGCCACTTTCTTTCTGGACAATTTCATGACTTGACCTTTTTACTGAGATACCGCTGACCACAGGGAAAATGACATTACATTGTTGTGTATCTTATCAGTGAAATCTTTAGAAGGTTTGTCTGTAACCACCAATGTTATAAGGGTAAGGGTTTGGCTGCGCATTGGCAAATCCTACCTGTCCTTGCATTCCATTTTTCTGATACTCTTGCCACATTAACTGCTCTTCCATTAGTAGTCTCTGTTTCTTCTCCATCTCGGACATCTGAACATATGCTGGTGGAGCTATTGCCAGTGAAGCTGCAAAAGGATCTGTGCCTGGTGCGGTTGTATTAGCTCCACCGTTTGCGGTTGGAGGTGCAGGCAATGCTAGCATTGCTGGCCGTCCTGCTGAGCCAAGTGCAACGCTGCTTGCACTTCCAGTAGCCACGACACCTGAGCAGGCTACTGCCTGAGACACTGCTCCTTGTTGGTACATGCCATTGAGCATTAATGTGTCGAAGCCTCCAGGGAGGGAGGTCTTCTGGTTTGACAAATGACTCGCAGACTGAACGAGTGCTGTCTCCCAATCTCCTGAATCGTTGAACGCTTGCCATGGTGAAATGCTTGTTGCAGGATTGGTCGTTGCTTGACCACCATCAAACAACGCTAATGCCAGTTGATCTCCATGTTCTTCCGAAGTTGGAATATCTTTACTCAAGTTTAACAAGTCTCCTTCTTCTTGGGTTTTCACTGCCTTCTTTTCCTCTTCCTCTGTCTTTTCTTCGGGTAATACCTCTGGTGCTGGTAATGCCTTAATTGCATTCATGTCCTCTTCTGGTTCAGTTTTAGGTTCTTGCTTTTTAGTTTCTTGAACGTGCTCAGCAGTTGGTTCGTTCCGCATTGCCTTCCTGGTCTGTTCCCTGAAGGATTTTTCTCGTATAAGGTCATCCATACGCTCGAGTTTCTTTGGTGGAATGATGTCAATATCTGGATATTCAGTAGTGCGTGTAACTCCAACTGTTTTACTCCAATCGTAGAACTGTTCAATCTCCTCATATTGCTTATTAATTCTGAAGAAAATCTCAAGGACCTTCACAGAGTCTGGGATTGGTAGTTCTATGAACTTATCAAACAAGAGAGTCGTGATTTCTGTTAAATCATAATATAGCTGGAAACTTTCCTTCACTAATGCATATAGAGCCGCAATCACCACTCGATTGTTCTTTGCAGAACCTGAAACACATATAGTGTAATTTTGCGTATTTAAAGACTATATATATGAGAAAAAGAAAGAGTCGGTAAAATTGGCAAAGCAGAAAGTGGAAATAGAAACCTGCAGGTCGACAGGCTAAGAATCGCTCAAGAAGCTGCATGAGATGATGAATCCTTGAGAAAACTCGATCATTCTTCATTTCCCTGAGGGGTGTGGCTTTTATACCCCTGGCATTATGGCGAACCTCTTCTTCTTCATCATCATCATTGTATGCAAATGCACTGCGTTTTCCCCTACGGTTCTGCATCCTAAACTCCAAATGTTCGTCAAGGTACAAAGCATAAGATCGTACAAAAGCAGAACAATCCCAGGAGTTAGATCTGGAGTCACGAAAATCAGACATGTTAAGTAGCCTTGTTCCTCGCCTTGTGGCAAAGAAAATCTCTTCCTCATAGGATGGATCTCCATCACATAATAGCCTATGGATCAACATGAGTGCCTTAAGCGCCACAACCCAATTCTTGGTCTTGCTAAGGCGTCTGGAAAGGAAATTGACACATGCACCAACATAGGCTCGAGAATAAGAAGTCAAGCTTAGAATCTCCCTTATATGTCTCTCCTCCGGTGGGTACTCATCGTGTCGGGTCGCCTTCACGATGGCAACTTCAAGATCGGACAAGGAGGCGCTGCTGCCTACTTTGGCCAAACTTATGCTCGTCTGGTCCTTTACTGCCCCTATTGCTTGTCTAAGCTTGCTTGGACCCATGAGTTGGGTTATTTTTCTCTTCAAGGATCGATGGCAGCCACTGTTAATAACCTGATCGAAGAAATGAAACAAAAACAACCCTTAGTATTATGTAATGAACATTAATTCAACGTACGTGAATGCATGAAATGTTACGCTAGCTATACCTGATTTTGTGGTAAGACGTACACTGATGTGAATGTTTGAAAGATGATAGAATAATCAAAAGAAAGAAGGAAGAAATAATATTGTTGTTTGTTTTCTTCTCTTTTGTGTCAGCTTAAATTGGGTGAATCTAATGACCGTAGAAATATCCTCTTCTTTAGCATCATTTTGAGGAGGCTAATGGAAATATTTTTCCAAAAACAGAGATACTACTTGCCATCAATGTAATTCTGTCTTAAAACCTTGCATGAAGAGAAACGATTATTATTCAACAAGTTAAGGCAATACCAATTTTTCGGAAATGCAACTTAGAGGATCGATCGATTAACTATCACTTTCGACGTGCCACTTTAATTTTAATAAAATTACCATATATTTGTATTATTTTACACGTGAACTATATATATATATTAGAGCTTTGAATAATGTTAAATGCAATTGTTTTCACGACGTATTTCTATGTATATATATTATGTGTGTCATGGAATAGGATACTTTTTAGAAAATATTGAGCATATTGTAATCGTCTCTTGAATGATTTGTTTTTATATATGTCTCTTACTATTTATGTATCTTATGATCCTGTTCATTAAAATGATAAAAAATAACTTAATTTTTTTATGTCTTTCCTTGAATTTGAAGTCTTGAACTTGACCTCTAATAATTGTTTGTACCATTTTCATCGACATTTAAGTCATACCAGGTGCATTTACTAGAAGAGTTGATCAAAATAAGCTATTATTTGATTCAATTCATCAAAGTAATATGAAATTTTAAAATTTTACAAAATTAGTATAAACGTTGTTGGTAGTAACGTATTAGGCTTTATTTCATTTAAAAAAAATAAACGGACCAAAAATAGTTGGGAGACGGCGTTAAAGAAGATTTACGTTACTAGCAGTAACATTTTAGGCTTAAAACGTTACCATCAGTAAGGAGTCTCTGCAAATCTGCCACTTTCGAATCTTTGTACCAAATTTCGTTATTACGAATTGATAAAACGTTACTCCTAGTAACGATTATGTCGAATCAAATCACGTCTCCCAACTGAGAATCTTTGTATGAAATCTGACGTTAAAGTCGTTACTATGAGTCACGTTTTAAGACTAAAACGTTACTATGAGTAACGATTCTATCGAATCATGTCACGGGGGTCTGAAGATGTCTTATTGATTTGATCTGCCAATAAAACGTTACTATACGTTACGTTTTAACTTTAAAACGTGACTGACAGTAACAACAAACTGTTAAAGTGTTTCTTTTACAATTTGACCACGGATCATTATAAGAAATAGTGGTGTTGAATGTTTAGCACATTCCAATAATTTTCTACAAAGCTTCTGTTTATGCCCCATTGTTGAATCAATACTCACAAAATTTTAATAGGTAAGTCTTGTCAATATGTTGTAATGTATTTATAAAAACATATTTTTAATAACTATAATGCATCTTATTTTTGTGTGTAGGATTTTTGATGGCTAATTTTGAAGATAACGCGATGATTGCTTTGTATTGGGGTGGTGAAATAATCACTGAAATGAATGAATTTCGATATAACGAATGTGCCAGAATGATTGTAAGCATTCTATTTCGACCAATTACGTTGAATTAATTAATTTTTTGCATGAGAAAATGGGGACTGATGGTGAAAATATTCAATTGGATATTTCTGAAAAATATTCATGCTCATTTCAAGGTAACATTACAAGATTTATTGAGTTCAAAATTGAGAATGACCAATCTTTGCTACAATTTTTTGCCATTCCTCAGAAATTTTTGAACAA
>JAJOOS010028586.1:0-17823 GCA_029582725.1 Solanum chiquidenum | reverse complement strand
AAATCAATTCAACACTAAGAATGACAATAATATTGAATATTTGTTCTTTAGTTTTACATTGGTTTAGATAATTAAAATACATAATCTAATTTTAATTTCCTTTAATATTTAGTCATGTAACCAATACTTATTACACTTATTTTAGCATGATTTAATACTTTTAAATTATGATCATTTTCATTATGACTTGTTAATTTGCAATATTTGTTTTACGCGATTTCATTATTATTATTTTGTTGGATATTTTAGTGTCATTAATCATATCATATAGTGTTATTTTTATAAGAAACACCTTAGATAGTTGTATTTTGGTAGGACTAAAAAAATATTTGAAGTACAAGTAAATTATATGTTTGTATGAATACTTAACTGGAAAACCCCGAAAAAACCCGAGGTTGAAAAACCCGAGTTTTATTGATTTGGTTTATAAATTTAAAAATCCGACAAAAATAGTTTAATTTGATATTTGAAAAACCCGAACCAACCCGACTATGTACACCCCTATTGACACCTACTCTTTATTATTTAAATATAAGTATCATATATCCACTAAAATTGAATATCCATACGGATAACATAAATATCTATATTATCATTATCGCTTGTTATTTTTCATGAGTTCTTAATTATAATAAATCTAAATTTATTTTGACATTTTGAAAAAAAAAAACATTTTTTTTTTCAAAAAAGAAGAACCCGATTCGATTCACTATTTAACTTGTGTGTTGCCTCTACACCTCTATTTTGTTATAGCCTAATTACACAAGTAACAAGTTTTATTGTACAACTAGTTGTGCATATTTTTCCCTATGGGTGGAGGTGAACCCTGAATAATAAAAAAATCGTTAAAGAAAAAAATAAAGTCAATGCAATCAAAATCAACATGTCTAGGACTGAGGTGAACCATATTGTTGGATGATTGAGATTTTTCTACGGCTCCACCCTTAATAGAGTCGTTGAATTTAAGTTCCTAAAAATGAATTATTATTATTTTGTTGAAAGCATATTCCCCAAAAATAAATCCTAATGCGTGAATTTAGATTTAGTAGTACCTTACACCAAATGGAACCCCCCCAACCCCCACCCACCATAAAAAATAAAATAAAAAAATCAACGATGTATCAAATATTAATACACGTTCTTGATCCATTACTATTCTAATGTATCATTCTAATTTACAATAGGTTGTAAAAAATTGCATCTTATAGCATGTATTCTATACTAAAAAGAAGACGAAACATTACCAATTTTAGCAAAATGTTGCAAAAGCTGCCCTATGAAAAGCCTTACTACATAAATAGAATACATGATGCATGCATTTGTTATCTTTTGACTCTACGTTAATCAACTCATTAAATATGGGAGTTCATTTTTTGACTAAAGATTTTGAAATGATTATCAACAAAATATTTGGAACTTTGCATAAAAGGTAAATGCTTACTTGGGTCCTCCATGATTTGAATCATACTTTGACATCAACCTTGTCATTTCCTCTTGTCCGACTCTACTTTTCTCACTGTTCATTAGGTATCCAACCAGTTCCCACTTTTTTTCTTCTTTTTTTGGGTGCAAAAGATTCAAAATGCATACAGTCACAAATAATGTGATAGATTTTATTATTTAAAAATAACTCAACTTCAGAATTTTCATTCTTTTTAATAATATGTTTTATAGCCATATAAATAAATTATTATTTTTAGACTATAAGTTTCAAACATCTTTCCTTATTAGATATTTCTTAAATTTCATGATTGGTCAAATAATGCGACATAAATTGAGCAAGGGAGTGTGACATTCCAGCGCTACTCTATCCCTTTGAGAAATGGTTTTTGAAAGGCCATAAGCGCTTATTTTTTAAAAAGTCAAGTTACTAGCCAAACTTTTGAAAGAAAATCAGTGTTTTCAAAAGGTAAAAATGTAGCATTTTCCTAAAATACTTTTGAGGAAATACACTTTAGAAGCCCTTATAAAAAACTTGATCAAACAATAATGGTTGTTCAAAAGTGTTTTTTTAATTTTTGTGGTCAAACACAGATGGCTTCTCATCAAAATTTCTTTTTTTAAAAGTACATAAAAAATACTTTTGAAAATAATCTAATTATAAAAGCTTGACCAAACATACTGTTATTAATAGCTTGCTCACAACTTTCAATAATAAAAATCTTCCCACCTGAAAAGGTAAAAGAAAAAAAAATCAGAACAAAAACTTCCTCAAATGAGCACTGCTAATTAGAGTCCTTTTAAAGCCTGCTGTCCACCCACATCATCAGAACATGAAATTCAGTATTGGATTGACACCTTTGTACTAAAACAATTTTTGCTCTTAGCAAATGTTTGATAATCTGAATAACTGGGAGTTTAGTTAGAGAAAATAACTATTCCAATTAATTCAACAACAAATCTAGTTTTAATATATGTGGAAGATAAACAATCTTCAATATAAAATATGAAATAGCTCCAGTTCTTAATCAAGCACCTACTACTCTTTGTCGACTATAGCATAGTATAAAGAATTAGTCAAGATGCACACAAGCTAGTCCGAATTAAAATGATACTTTGTAATGCTTAATATGCCATACATTGTCACTGGGTACTACCTTGTTCTTGTCTGTCCATATAAAAAACTTATATGATAAAAATAACCAACCTTGTATTGTACATAGTCACCAAAGGTCCACAGTAATAAAAGGTAAGGGCAAAACAATAGGAGTGACTAAAAAGGAAGAAAGAAAAATAGACAGGAAGAGAGAGGGAAAGAGGAATAGGTAAAAACTGCAGATAAGGACCATGTGAAAGTAGAAGCACAGGAAATGTCACCTTATCTGGAGAAGAGGACGGATGAATGGACGTTTGGACCATGGTCCAATTAAGCTGTCAGGCCCTCTCTGTATAGGGTATCCACAATCCATGTGACCAACCAAAGCTTTCTCTTCTAAAGTAGTACATTTCAGCAATCATCTGCATTCAAAAACTAAAACTCTACATCTATTATTATTAATAACAATAGTATTCCAACTTTCTTTAGTTGGACCCCCTATTTTCTTGGGGGACCCATGAATACCATTTCCTAAATGGGGCTTGAGTTTGGCTTTCCTTTTTAGCCATGGGCAATCCTACCCAGTGCATGCACAGAGAAAGCAAAAGAGGGATTGAGGTCTCACTCTCTGTGCTGGTTCCTGTCACATATACTCCTTTTCGTTGTCGCGGCACAGCAACGACATATGATTTAGGCCGCAATCACATGCTCATGTGGGTACACCACGGTAATTTCTCTCTCACACTTCCCACAGTGCATTTCTAATTAACAGAAATAGAGTAAACTGTAGGATAGTTGAATAGACCGGGGTAAGGTAAAATATATGATTGCTCAGTCAATGCCTCGATTACAGAATCTATTGTAGACACAGGATCTATTACAGGAATAACATTAAGAATAGTCATATGATGGACGATGGGTTAAAGAATGAATTTAATTTAGAGTACACACTAGAACAAGCTCCACTACCAAAACTTCAATCGAATACCATAAAAATGTGCAACTGCTGCGGCAATAGATAAAATGTATGCATATCCAACCAAGATAGCAAGGGCAACGAATGGTGAGACAGAGAGGGTATCCATGGAAAGATTAACCATTCCAGTTAGCACGTTAGCCTGCATGATTGCACAACAATTTTTATGACTAATCATCCAGAGATCAGAGGTTGAACATAAACTCTTATAGAATGATGGTGTCACCAATAAAATTTTCCTCACCAGAACAAAAGAGCCCAGTAGATTTCGGTCGAAATATTCTATCAATGCAGCAACTTTATATCCAGGTACATAATCAGCTAGAGTTAAAACTGCAAAAACCTGAAAAGGGAAAACGTTGAATCATATGCCTAAATAAAAATAAATAAAAAAATGCAACATTATATGGATCACGCCAGCAGATTTTTGTATGAAATTATGCAGAATTACATTCCAGAGAAATTCACAAGTAATCCCAAAACTCTTCCCGGAAAAACAGGAATAATTGCTAATTAGTAAAGGCTTCCTCTATCCAGAAGTTCGGATTGTTCCCCTACCAAGAGTGAAATGAATCTATCCTTGACCAAACTTTTTGGAATGTGTAAGCAACATTTTGAAAAAGCAATACTCAGCTTGAGTAAGTGTATAATAAGTTGAATCAGAAGAAAAATTATGAGCATCCTACTTCACCCAGAAATTTGGTCAAACAACCAAAAAAAAAACAAAAAAAAACAGGATTAGCTTTACCAGAAGACTAGTTACCAGCCAACCTTTAGTCCTTAGCTCAATGACATCCATTCTCTGTGGTATTACTCAAAAGACGTCCTATCACTAAGATATGTGAATGGCCCCAAACTAATTAACCTGTTGGAGAAATTTAAAGTTAAAAATTTCCCTTTCAAATTGCAGGTTGATTCATGCTATTTAGTAAATAGTAATGAAACTCCTTGAGCTAAATGCCATTAATTTCTGGGAACTCAAATCTACTTTTATTTCTCCATCTTTATCTCTTATTACTTCTTGTGTCTCCATTGACAGATTGGACTTATCAAGCTCTGAAATGAGTGGTAAATGATCAATCAATCAACTATCTTTCACTTCCAAACTATTTGGGGTCAATATATGACTAAATCTATTCCTCAATTTGTATCCATTTCATTTCAATACAGGCAATTCTCTAAAAGAAGTTCTCCAAGTCCTACACTTATTCCCACATTGACATACAAGTTTCTACAAATAACAACAATACACCCAGTGTAATCCCTACTAGTGGGGTCTGGGGAGGGTAGGAGACAGACCTTACCCATATCTTTGTAGGGTAGAGAGGTTGTTTCCGATAGGCCCTTGGATCTACAGACAAGAAAAGAATTTGAAGCATGGTAGCAAGAAAATATGACATCAAAATACTGACATACGAGTTTCTACTGAACTAAAAGTATTCCTGACAAGCACCAGATTTAATGTAACAGTAAAAACAACAACTAAACCTTAATTTGAACTAGCTGGCATTGTCCATATGGTTCCTTTGCTTCCATTATCTTCTATTATTAGCTAAATCCGCATTGGTTCCAAACTTCCAAAACATCATAGGTTTTTTCAGATAGCCTCCTTCTATTTGATTCTATGTCTACCTTATCCTCTTTAAGCACCAATAATCATACAAACCAATTCAATATGGTCAAACCATCTTCAGTGATATTTTTTCTCATTTTATCCTTTATGTCCAATCTGATGCAGTTGTTTCAAGATTTGTTCAATCTTGTTCAACTGCATATCCATATTAGTTTGTGCATTTCTAAACATTCATCTTCTGGATATATTTCATTATTGAGACAGTACATTCACTTCAATATAACATTGTTGCTCCCGCAGCCATTCTGTAAAATTTGCTGTTACTTTGTTAGGCACTGGATTCAATGAAAATCTCTTTGCATCTCTCTACCCTCTGTTCTCACACTTGTAACTGCTCCTTTGAACTATCCTTTATCGTATTTATATTTGATACGGATTCTTTATTTTCGAACTACTTTACTGGCACTACCATATGCTTTCTTTAGTTCACCCAATATCAAGTAGATTTCCTTCTCTCTGTAAGAATTTCTACAAATCTTAACATAAGTACTCCGCTGTTACAAGACTACCAGTCATGAACCCACTTAGCCTTACTTAATGTCCCTACTCTATCCTCATCACTATTCGAATGTTATATTATATAAGTTTAGCTTAAAATACATATATATATTTTATATAAGTTTCATACAATAATAGTTCAAACATCTTTATCTCCTTTGTTCTTATATATTGGAACCAAGGTACCCTTTTCCACTCATTTATTATCTCTCACTCCTTAATATAACATTGAATAGCTTGGTTAGCCATCACTTAACCTCACCAAGGCACTTCAAAACTAGTCTATCCTCATCATATCCTTTATTTCAACATAGGTTTATCTATAAATTCAGCTAAGGTTTCTATCTGTCACACATGGATGAATATCTACTAAGTCATCCTGGTAATTTGTATTGAGCAATTGACTGAAATAATCTCTCATCTTGTCCAAAATCATTCTTAATACACTTGATCCAAGTTTTTCTGCCTTTGCACTCAGTCTTGAAATAACTGATGAGAGCTGACGTCAGAAAACCCATGAACTTAAAGACACAAAAGTACATCCATCCGATAAGACTAACATGTATGTCTGCAAGCGCAAACTCCATTTACAAGTGTAGAACTGTTCGGAAGAAGAATCATGGATAGATGGAATGAGTAGCTACCACAGTCAAGCAAACAAAAGGAGCCACAGGGAATAGACAATTCCACATTCTAACTATGACAAAAGAACTTTAATCAGCGTATAAGTAGATAGAATAAAAGAGTGAATTACGGTCTTTAGTGGAATGAAAGAAACAGACTTGAAGGAAGAGTGCACAAAAACAGCTCAGAACATTCTTGAACACAATGCAGAATAGGAAAACCAGAACCATTTGGAAACAGAGCCAATTTCTATGAATCTTACCTGAAGGTTCATAGCCAATACCACAGTAACATAAGCCAGGTTGCACTGTTAAAAGAGATTATTAGTCACATAAAATAGACTGAAAACTAAGATGTTTGCTATGGAAATTAAAAGAGGAAAACTCCCAGAGTAATACACTATACCATTCTGCGAGAAACCCTCTCAACATGCCTATCTAGCAAAATGGTCAACAACCTGCAACATGAAGAGGAAGCAACAAGCTTAGAAATATCAGCATTTAAATAGCAAGAAAGCAAACATTCAGGAAGTGGACAACAAAATACTCCATAGCCGGAAATCAGACCAGAATAGAAGACAGATAATCCAGACTCTAATCCTTGCCCAATCGTTCGTCCTCAACACAGCATCTCCAGGTTTTCCAAAGAAAAGATAGTTGCCTAGTTGGACACAAACAAGGTACAACCCCCAATAACCTGATATCAAAAGAAATAATTTGCTTAACCAATCATAAAATAAAAAAGTAAGAAGATTGTGACAAGAAGTACTGAAAATATTATGATAACCACCATCGACCCAGCTAAAGTCGATAATGCTCATACAATGAAATTAAATATCACATTTGGTTTAAGATGACTCCCAAATACCCTCTGAGAAAAGATATGAGTAAGAAAATAGAAATAGATAATTAATTCTTCAGTTAACATGTTTTGTTCTGCCTTGAAAAGAGAAGTCATCGTAAGAATTTTCACATCCTATTGAAAAGGGTATCCCAAATAAGCTTTCTTTCCTTGTTCCAGTAATTTGGGGAAGAACTTCAAAACTTGCACAACATTAACTTATTTTTTCCATCTGGAAAAGAACTATTTTTCTTCAGTGAGTCTGGCGCACGTGCGTGTGTGTGTGTGTGTTGATCTGGATGTTCATTTGTCCCAAAATCTACAAACTTACCTGACCCCTTTGTATTCCACTATTGGCAATACTTGATACATGTGTTAGATTCAACAAACCCAATGGATCCCCAGTTCTTACTACAATGAAGCTATATTACATGGACCAGCTTGCAAGATGTGAATATGTGATTACTGCTATATTGATTACTGTTATATTCAGAACATATTGAACTTGTCCTTAGCTTAATATTTTATTTTGATTGATAAGCACTTGGAATCCAATGTTTGCAATTTTTTCTACACATAGGTACCTTTTCTGCAGTTCTCCCAACCCACATCAGAAACATTCACCTAAATCCACACATTATTCACATAATTCTTCCATTTAAACAAATTAGCAAACCCCTGTATCCCATGATAGGAAGCAGTTTACACGTGTATGCTAGACTGACCAAAGAAATACCCCACAAAAAAACTAAATAAAACCCCCACTTCTTGCTAAAATAAAGTTTCAATGATGAACTGCCTTACTTCTGATTACTACTATATTAACAACTAATTATGAATCTTATATCTAAAAGTTTATTTTGATTTACAAGCATTGTGACACAGAACTTTAAAAAGTGTACATATATTGGAACCATTTACTTAACTCCACCTATATGAGCTAGTCTCAAGTCCAGAAAAAATTAAGGGAAAAGTTTCATATCCAAGTCACAACAAAATGGGGAACCAGCCAATCTCTTCTTCAAAGAATTTCCAAAAAGACACAACGACCATAAAACTGAACAAGGAAGTAAGCAAATGCATGGTGTCAGAGAGAGAGAGAAACTGCTCTAATTTCACTTCACCTTACCAAAAATGCTAAAAATCCCTTCTTTGTTTTGACTGATGATGTCATGTCCTCTTTCATTTGAAAGAAGATATTCGTTTAGCCCAAGCAACAGGATGACCTCATATACTGAAAGGACAAACAACATTATAGGCTTACCAAGCATATGAGAAGGTACCAAAAATTCTGAGATGGGCCAAGATTACAATAATACCTACTAGAATAAACCACCCCAGAATTCCACAATAACTCGGTGGAAGATTAATTATCGATGTCAAAATTGCTACACCAGCAAGAGTGAAAAAGAAATTCCAGTGCACACCATATTCACCAACGTGAACCTATGACGAAGGAAATGACTTCTATCAGTATTAAGAATGACATAGTTTGAAGAAATGCCTAGCAATTGCAGATGAAGAAAGGATCATAGTAGCTATGCAGGAAAACTACAGAAAAAACATCTGTAAGCACTGGTACAGATATACGATGCATTTAATTGTTCATACAAACAGAAACACACATAGCCATAGGTATGCAGTACTCAGAAAGGAAGTTTAAAGCTAGTTTACTATGACGCTTGTGGAGGACCCTTCTAAAATTACCATTTTGACACAACAATATGATGAGAAAAGTTAACGATGATTGCTGCAGTCAAACACAGGAAAATAAGAACATTTTGACTTTTGAGAAATAGGAATGGAAAAGCATTACACAAAGATCTCCCCTTCTCTTTTCTTTTTTTTGCTAAGGTGTTACACAAAGGTCTCCTTTCCTGCAACATAATTGTGCATTTTAATTTTGACACTACTATTGTCCTGGCTTCACTAATCGATGAAAGGGAGTACACACCTTGCCAGTAAAACATTGGACAATCTTGTCTCCAAATTTCACAGTTAGTAAGTTAAGAAAGTAACACGTCATTTTTAAGAACTTAATATGCAACTAAAAGAAAATTCGGGTTATAACTTATCATTGAGCACGCTATCCATACTGCACTGAATGATGATAACGAAAGGAAGGGACCATTCATAAACAAATTCAGTATAAAGAGCTTCTTCAATAATTCCAATTCGTGGAAAGCCTAGAAGTACTCTTCCTTTGGTAGATCCAAGCCAAAACCTATGTCTAACAACTTGTTGGATCAAAGTAGTACATTATACATTTTCCCCAGCAGCGGAGGGGTTTGATTCTCGTTACACATGATGTGGCAGAAAAGATTAATTCAACAAGATGTCTTGCTTGCATTAAGATATAAACTTGCCGTGCATAATTTCAAAGTTGAGATACATTTGACCATAATCAGAAATGATACAACTATACTACGCTTCAGTCCGAAACTACATGCAGTCATCTATATAATTCCTCATTAACCATGTTTCTACAATTAAATTCTTTTATGCCGCACCCAAGTGGTTTGAAGTGAGTTGAGAACCATGAGATCTTAGGTTCAATTCCTGGCGAAGGCAAAAGCTTAGGTGGTTTCTTCTTTTTTGTCCAGGCCTGGGTGGTTAGAGTTACCAGATACCTATGCTGATAGGAGGTAGTAGGTATCCGGTAAATAGTCGAGGTGTACCAACTGGCCAGTTACGACAGTCATCACAAAAGGTCTTAATTTTAATCATTCAGTTTATTTTTTAGGTATGAATCTTAATTAATTGGATCTTAACCATTAAGAGCTTTTTTTTTTTTTTTGAAACTGGTAACTTAACCATTAAGAGCTTTTTTATATTACAACCTCTTAATGGGTTTGAATAGACTTGAATGATTAAGATATGCAACAAAGACTTAATATCATTAAGATGTAAATTTAAAAATTGTTTTTTTATGACAAGGGAAACCTGCAGCCGCTACCCTTAAGGGGGTGCGCATAAGGTAAAAACCCCGCTCCTATGCAATAGCCCGCAAACCACACAAGAGAGGTAACCCGCACTAGACAATCCCGGTGCGACAAGCTCAAACCACTGGGTGACTCCGAAGGGTGTAAATTTAAAATTTTCTACAAAGATGGTAGTTCACCAATTCCATCCATTCACTATTGTCGCCATCACTCACCATTATTGATTACCACCATTGTCGCCCATCATTATCAATTACCACCACCCACCCACAACTACCATCCTCAACCACAACCACCATTGTTGCCAATCACTACAATCAGTTGTCACCACCACTATCCACTATTTAACATCATCACCACCATTACCACAACAACCACCAATCACTACACACAATCATCATCATCGTCACCACTATGTATCGCAAACCACCGTCATTATTTACAACTACCATTAGTTATCACTGTTATCCGCCATCAACCAGTATTGTCAGTCACCATCACCACTAGCTACTACCCACAACATCATTAGACAACACTATTCTAATCGGCTCCCACAACCTCCACCGCTATCCATTACCACCAACCGCCAACAGTTCTTTTAGAATATTTTGTTGATATATATTTTATTAACTTCTATATTTATTAAGTTAAAAAGGCAAATTTAATTATTTAGTTTTCAGATCTTAAACAATATCTTAATATTCAGAAATGTATTCGAATTCAAACATCTAAAATCTGAATGAATATCTTGATATTCAGATGTGTATCCAAATTCAGACGTCTTAGTCTTAATAAGAACAAATGCGGCCTAAATATATTCCCGTCTAATTGCCTATATAGAGCTTTTACAAATGCTACTTGCACTTTCATGTACCATATCTTTCGCTTTCAAGAAACTATACGTCTCTCGATACAACTTCCTTCCATGTAATTTTAGGCCTACCTCGTCCCATGTTATCACATACTACCTTAGTTTCACACCAATAGAGCGACATATCTGGAGATTGATGTAGGATGTGACAAAACGATCTCAAGCGACCTTCTCTTATATTATCCTCAATATGCTACTTGCTTCTTCTAATGTGATCATTTTTAATTTTGTCTAATCTTGTAAATCGCACATCCAGCTTGGCATCTGCATTTCTATGGCACTCATCTTGTGGATGTGTTGGACATAATCAGAAATACAAACAAAAAAATAAGCCAAAAAGTTCATGATTAAGACAGCCTATCACGAGACATTCTCAAAATCGTCTTCGCTATTTCTGGCATGCATTATATGGGGTGGAGGTGGATACACTGCACATCCAAGTTATCCACTCACCAGATCATTCTCACGGACTGAAGTGTGCCCCCTTGTGAATGTTTCTTGGATTTAAATCTCCCCCAACCCCCACACCCCGGGCCAAAGAAAAAGAATAACATTGGTAATGTAGAAGAATTAAGATTCCATTAACCTGATAATCAACACTTGAAGTGAAAAAGATTCGAGCAAACCCCAGGACTATGAGTGGACAAGTTGAAGAAATTGCATTTCTCAAATTCCTGGAAATGTAAGTGCCAATTAAGAAAGTGCAAATTTTATTTATCAAATGAATAAATGAAGAGAATTGATTAGATAATTACAGACCAGAAATTAAATAACAGTTCTAATCAAGCAACATGATCTGACTGTACTTTTGTAAACCTAGTACAGAGGAATATATTCCTTTATCAAATGAATCAAGAAGAGAATCAATTATAATAGTAATGGAACAGAATTCTGACTCTCATATTGAAAAAACATCATCTGACTGTATGTTTTGATTGAAAGCCTTAGTACAGGGGAATCAATTATAAATAGCTATATGGATTCCAGGAGAAAAAAATTCTTTCTTCATCAACATTATGTGGACTAATGATTGGTTTGAGAGATACGTTGACCAGCCCAAAGAATCAAATAGTAGGGTTTCTACAGAAGTATATATAAGTGATAGCCAGAATATTCTTAGAGGCCGTTTGGTTTGAAGTATTAGAGAAAACAATACTAGTATTAGAAATTATGCAATATATGTTTACCTTTAATACACCAAACCAAATATTAGATAAGAAATATTTCCAACACAACTACTCTCAGAATTACTAAGACATCCTATTCAGTACTATTCATATACACCCAGTGTTATAAAAAGCGAGGAAAAGCGCGCTTAAAGCGCAAGGCGAGGCGAAGCACAGCCCTTGCGCTTAAAGCGCAAGGCGAGGCGAAGCGCAGCCCTTGCGCTTTTCTTCCTTGAAGCGAGGCGACATTCAAAAAGCGATCGCTTCTACAGTTGAAGCGAGAAGCACAAGAAAAGAAAAAGCAAGAAAAGGCGCGCTTAATTTGAAAAAGCGCTAATTAGGATTTATTTTTAAAAAAATTGAAGTTTTTTTTTTAATTTCTGAAATCTTCTTTCACGACTTCACAATACCTCCTTTCGCGACTTCAAATATTTTCTTTGGACTGCTGCGAGGCTGGGACTGCTGTAAGTTCTCTTCTTCTCTTCTTCTCTTCTTCTTCTACTTCTCTGCGAGGCTGCAACTGCTCTGCTACTGTTTTTTTTCTATTTTTGGTTGCTGCTGTGTTTTTTTCTATATTTTTATTGCTGTTTTTTTTCCCCAATTTCTGTTGCTGCTCTGTTTTTCAATCTCTATTGCTGCTCTGTTTTTCAATCTCTATTACTGCTCTGTTTTTTTTCAATTTCTATTACTGCTCTGTCTTTTTCCAATTCTATTGCTGCTCTGTTTTTTTTTATTTCTATACAGTGTGACTGTGATCAGTGATGTGCGTATGCTGGTTGCTGCTCTTAATAGTCTTTATTTTTCTTACTTAGTTTATTTGTTGTTTTATTACTAAGTTACACTTCTTTTTTGCTTGTAGTAACTAGTTTATTTAATATTTTTTATTTTTATACTAAATATTGCTTTACTTAAAAAAAGCGCGCGCTTCGCTTCTCGCTTCCCAAAACACTGTATACACCCTACCAAACGACCCCTAAAGAGAAACATGTCAGTCAAACTATATAGCACCATCCAGTCAACCACAAGAGGTAAAATCTCATCAATGGTCATGATAAAAGTTCAAATTGAGAATCATTACTTACATTTTTGCAATTCCACGTGCCTGTCGTGAAACCAATGCATTTGCCACAATAAACGAACCTACTCCAATGTCCATCTGATACAACCACAAGGTAAGCATAAGGTACCTAATTCTAACTCCAGTTTACATTTCGGCAAAAGGTTCATCAGAAGTAGTAAGTTGACAGAACCAAGATGAAAAACATAAACAAAAAGATGAATCAATGAAGTTGAACTCAATACAATGGAACTGACTATAGTAGGACCACATAAAAGTGAAGGAAAAATAGAGAGAAGAACTTTCATAATGACAACTTGCAAATAAGCATATGCTAGCGAAAAAAGCTAACTAGGATTTATTTAACATGTCAAATGCCTAAAATGAGATAGAAAATGTAATTTTAAGAACTATACAAGGAATCTTGCTGTGTTTGGAACAACAAGAAAGTACACACAGTAATACTAATCAATCACATAGAACAACCCTGGTCTACTCTAGAAAACAATACCATCAAATCATCTCTTCTATTCCATTCGTTAACTAGAAAACAATACCATCAAATCATCTCTTATATTCCATTCGTTTCCTTTCCAGAAATAACCTTTAATATTACAATTATTTACTGTCACAATCCTTAATCTCTAGTCTCTACATCTCAAAGAAAACTCTGCGTTAAGAAATTTTTGAACTGATACAACCTAAATCCTATCCAACAATGTTTTTAAGGGTCGTTAGAACTTCCGTTTCGCCTTATAACTGAGCAACTGCAGATTGGGATGTTCCCAATCGCTCAGCCGGCGCTTCAGTGCACACATCAAGGTATTAGCACAAATATGGCAATAGAATACAGATAGTTGCTTACCAAGCCAGTACCGTAGGTCTCTGTTTTAGCATATCTTCTAGGAAATATCTTGAAGTCAACAGCCAGAATACATATGCATGTCAGAAAATTCTGCAGCAATCATACCTAAAATCATAAACTCCAGCAATAAAAGGAAACAAAAGTAGATGAAAGCATAATGTAAATTATGGTTATTCTGCATACCATAGCAACCCTGTATGCAGATATATTTGTCCTAAGAGATCGGACCCCCTCTTCCTGAGAAACAGAAAATCCAGATCTGCATTGAACATGAAATACCGTTACATACAATATGCTACATGAAATACATGTAAACAGCTTCATGGAATGGCTGTAGGATTCTATGATTGGATTACCTTCTAGCTAAAATAAAGAATGTCACCAATAAGGTCATCCCAACTGCATTAGTATATGTCCAATCTGCCAGAATCTGAGATTGAATAGTTACTCATTTGATTAAGAATATCAAGTATTAAATCAAGTTCTCAAAATTTGAGATCATCTAGCACGCAGGAAACAACTACTTCATCAACAAATGACTAGAAACAATAACCAGTTTATAACTAAATCTTTTTTCTCTTTCCTTTTCATTCAGATGTTAATATAATAGAGATCTTTCGTCCATTTATTCAACTTGTTAAAATGAATCACAAGTATTGTTGGTATTATAGAACAGACAGAGAACACTTACAGTCAAACATAAAATGACTGGAAATACAATGCAGAGGACATCAAGAGTCGCTGCAGCAAGATATGATCCCATGTTCTTCTTACAAACAACTGCATTACCGTTATCATCTTTCTTTGACAAGGTCTCTGCAAAATTAGGATCAGATGCCTCACAAAGGGGTGAAGTGATACAGTTATTGGCCACATAAAATGTTGAAACACGAAAAGGAAATGGAAATAAAGTACAACTAACGTCACAAACAAAGTGTTAGGACTTCTTTCGTCAAACAATACAACTAATCAAGCAATTATGAGTTTGGGCAACAGTGATCAGATTCAAACGAACAGATCTTCAGGGAGTTCATTGACCTCTACAGGATCAACACATTAGCAAAAGATTTTAGTTGTTGATAAATTTGATAAAAGGCCTAATGTATCTGTTGCTATATCGAAGAAAAACTTTTTTTTTCACTTAACAGTATTACGAGTTTCACACCCAACTTCAAAACTGGGAGCTTCTTCTGGACAAGAGAAAGGTCTAGCAATTGCTATTTAAGGTGCAATGAGTATTAAATTTACACAGCAAGTAGGATGATACCACTATAATAGTTCTTCGTGATCTCTTGAGAAAGGTCTCAATGATAGTATCTCCTCATTAAAGTGCATTTACTGTCACTTAGTTTCAATCAGAACCTTTTACGTGAGAAATAGACCAAAGATTATCCCAAAACTCTAGCTCCCAGTTTTATAGCTTCAAATATATCCCAAGTCCCATTCACTTCACTCCTAACGGAATTCTAGAATGTTCGGCCTACTTCCTATAAGTTTTCATACTCTTCCCAAACCAATCATTAGTCCCACATTATGTCCTCAGCTTTACCCTCTGAAAGACCAAGAGACCCTCAAAAAGCATTTTCATAGACCTCAGTATAGTAGTGGCTTAGCATACTGATAACCTGTTAACATGTAGGAGTCACACTAATACACCATTCATTGCATCTTGCCTAGGAGGTTCAGTTAGTTCAGAACCTCCCCTGCTTCAACATTTGCTGTTTTACTACTAACTTATCCAGAAGTATTTTGCATGACGGAAGAATTGCATTGACTTAGTTATTTCTTGTTAGTGGACTTAGTTAAGCTTTTTCTGCCCAAAAATTAAGAACCAATGGAATGTTTTTTTGGAGGATAATAACAATGGATCTATAAAATTCTAGGACTTCAACTATTACTTGATGTAAAACATAAATTAACAAAGTGGGATGATGAATTCAGAATACTGTACAGTCCTTTCTTTACTTTCTATAAGTCAAAATGTAACAAAATGATAACCTTCTCCTTTTCTTTCTTTCCAAACTGACTGCAAATACTCAGACTCCAAATTAAAAAAATAAACTACCAAGTACCAAAACAAAAATTGAAAGAAAAGTTAGGTTCTTTTTTCCAATCAGTCCCTCACCGGTGGTGGTGGAAGGTGACAGGTACTTGGTAGATTAGTCAAAGTGCAACAAAGCTAACCCAAACACCTTCATTACAAAAATAAATAAGTAAACGAATAATGTTTTCAAACCAACTATATCCATATAAAAAGTTTGGTCTTTGTCATAATTAGCTAATCGTAAGAAAATAATACAAGTACTTAATCAAAAGGAGGAGAATACATAATTTTTTCTTCTGTATCATTCCAACTTTCCCTGATGGCAAACTATTTAGGGCTCAAATACAAGCTTTACAGCATCTAAAATGGAAAAACCCGAAGAAAAAAAAAACAATTAACTAAAACTTAATAAGAAAGATGAATAAAATGTTATGAAAGGAGAAAAATGATACGATGTTGTGCTATTTCACACCTTTTTTGGAACTGGAATATACTGAACGTAGAAAGAGGAGCATCTGAATCACAACACAAAAACAAAATTTAAATAAAACACATAATACCAAAATTAAAAATAAAATAAAAAATAGCAATGGTTTCATACCGAGAGAGTGGTAATGAGAAGGAATAACTCCATCATTGAAGTTCCTGTTAAATTGCTCACAAACCTGAAACGAATGATCGAAAAGGCAACTGTTCAAAATTCAGATCATAACAAAGTGGGAAAAAATTTATGGATTTGTTAGTTCAAAGAAAATCGTAACTCTTCCTTGAGACGCTTGTTCGGATTGAATGTGTTCGCCGGAGAATCCATCGTCGGTGACGGAATGGCGAAGTTCGTTAATACCTGTAGTGTGTGAGCTGTTGCACCGGCGGAGGTTGAAACAGTTCTGAATCGGAACGGAGTGATATTTAGGAAGTAGTTCTGCAATTAAGCAAATCCCAAAAAAGAAATCGACACTATTTTTTTGTTTTTAGCCTGTTCTTTTTTATATATATTTTTATATATTATTAAGATAATCATAATTAGAGCCGTCAAAATGGGCTTAGCCTATGGGCCGGCCCAACTCTACCCGTTATTGGGGTAGGGTTGGGATATAATTTTTCAAACCCATTTAAAACTAGAGTTTATAAGCCCGACCCATATAAGCTCTTGGTCCTTGAGGCTTGATCGGGGTTGGGTCGGGGTTGTCCCATGGATCAAAACTTTTTATTTAAGAGTAATTTACAATAATCTCACTAGTATATAATCTAATAATTTGAATACACACTATATTGTAATATTATGAATCTTCGTACCCAGATACATGTATCTCGGAATATATGGATTCAAAATTAGGTTAATTTGTTCTAGATACACTCTATCAAAGTAGATTTGCATGTATCTAGGATACATATACAAATCTCGCGCCCTTGCCTGTAATGACCCAGAAAATCAGTTTTGAATTGTTATTATAAAATTACCGTGTTACTCATCTCGATAGTTATCCCGAGTCACTTTTGATCAATTCGAGAAGTTGGTTTGGAAATTTTTGAGTCATTTGTTAATACGATTGTTTAGTTGACGGGTGATTTTAAATAATTAATTTCAGTTGGTGATTAATGGGCTAAGTGGTATAGTATAATTAATACCACTTAACCCATGTAAAATAATAAAACCATAATTTAATAAAGGGGAGATTATTTCTTTTAGTCACAACAAGAAAGAGAGAAACCCTATGACGACGCTCAATTTCAATGGAGGAAGCAGGAGTGCCTTTAGGTAAAAATCTAT
>JAJOOS010028585.1:0-19727 GCA_029582725.1 Solanum chiquidenum | reverse complement strand
GAAAAAATGAATTTTTGAAATTTAAAATAGTTTTTAAAAACAAACTTAAAATTTGTTTGGGGGTGGGGGGAGGGTCAAGGGTAGGGTGAAAAAATGAAATTTTAAAGTTGAAAATATTTTTTAAAACAAACTTTTTTTTTTTGGGGGGATGGTAGGGGTGGGGTGCGGGGGTCGAGGGTAGGGACAAAATAAATTTATTTTTTTAATAAAAAAAATTGTATTTTGAAGTTGGAATAGAGTTTTGGAAAATGTTTTCCTTAAGTTTTGAAGGGAAGTCATTTTCCTTAAATTTGAGGAAAATGAGTTGATTTGGAAAACACTTTCCAAAACATTTAACCCAACCAAACATGAGAAAATTGGAAAACATTTTCCTTCATACCAAACACACCCTAAATTTGGACTTACATAAGCCATTTACGAACTGTAAGTTGACCAATGGACCATACATGGGTCCCATCATTTGAGGGTCCATATTCAAGTCTATGAACCCCACCTACGATCGACCAGGCCTATGGACCGTACGTTAAGGGCTTTTTGGTCTTTTCCCTAATCCGTTTAACCATATACTATGTTGTTTTTCCTTATACCCAAAGCCCTATATAACGATTTTTAACCTCCAAATTACTCAATTAAATTCATTCTCCTAAAATCCCAAAAGTATATCAAGTTCATCCTCTCAAATATTCCTCTCTCTAAGGAAGAAAAAGTCTAGGGTATAAACTCTCTGAATCCTCCATTAATTGCAAGATTTTGGCATAAAGGTATGATAGTATTCACTTATGAAGTCCTTTCCTCCATAGTGTTCGTAAATTCTCCATTTTTACCAGGTAGAATCTCCTATAGAAGTTAGATTTTACTCAATCTCATGGGTTCTTTTCAATTATGATCTAATAGATTGTTTTATGTCTTTTATGCATGAATCAAGAAAATTGCATGTTATAAAGAAGAATTAACAGGAACTCATGCATGATCCATAATTTTTAGAATTAATTTTATGGTGTAGCCTTTGAATGATTAAAGAAGAATTTATGCAGATATGCATGTTCTTTATCAAATTGCTGTAAATGTTTTAAGGATGCTTTGAGAGTGAAGTATAAATGTAGTTGTTGTTGTTGTGAAAGTAATTGTCACATACTACTTATAACATGATTGTGAAAGAATTTTCTCACATAAAGGATTCATAAGGTTGAAAGATTTTCTCCCTTAAGATAAATCAAGGTTAAGGAGCTATTCTAATGAACAGACAAGTGGCGATTACCTATATCTCATAATGATAATATAAGTTAAGACTAATAATGATTCTATGGGATTTATTCTTAGCACTGAGAGGATATCTAAATGGAAGGCCTCCCGTAGTAGAGGTCGGGCTTCTAGCAGCAATCCTTTATCCCCTAACTATGTGCCACCATTGGTTTTTCTTAGATACACATTAGCTAGTAGATCCACGTAAACTAGAAGTTTATGGTTCTTACCTTGGAAAGTAAGGAAATCTCTTTTTGGTGTGGGATATACACTAGATTCAATGTTATAACTCAAATGATCTACATGTCGGTTAAAGGTAAATCTCCCACAATAATGAACCAAGGTTACTCATAAAAGAAAAGTATCTTGCAAGTTTTTTTTTAAAGTTGTTTAAGTTGAATTGACCGTCATTATGACTTATGTTTTCTAACCCTTTTATCTCATGATTTAACTTGGTCATTGCATTCCATGTAAAGTCCTTATTAGTATGATTCATATCTTTTATGCATTTGTATAATAGTTGGTACATTCTTTTTACTAACGCATACTCTTGCCTACATTGTGTCACTAATGTAGGGTCTGATGCTCCCATTTCGCATCTGTGTGGCTAGTGATCATAGTAGTAGATTTGAAGATTGGTGAGTCCACATGTTCAGAGGACCAAACCGTTTATTGATTATTGTATTTACTTTTCCATATTGTATGTGATAAATGGGTTAAGTCCCAAGCATTCTTGATGTACTAGATGGCTTTGAGACTATGTTTGATTTTCTGCTTTATTTTGTTGTCAAACATTTTATGATATAAACTGTCTTTTGAATGCTTTAATTATGTTATCTTGTATGATGTATGCTAAGTGACTTGTGTGGGGCCTCTCCCTATCTTATATGACATAGAACGTCTAGGGTGTACTATGGGTCGTGATTGACTCTAGGGAAAGAATGAGTAAGTTTGTGTTGGGTGTTTCTGACTTGGTTTTAGAAGAGTCTTGTACGACCATGTTTATTAAGGAGATGGATATCTCCAGCTTGATCATACATTCCTAACAAATTGAAGAGGAAATGCAAAAGAGAGTCCAAGAGGGCAAGGACTGGTTATTGTGATTTTTCTCATTCTAGGTCTTTTGGACAAACTCTTTCTAAATTTCGGTAAAGATTTTCCCATCAAGGTTCTTCTAATGAACTAACTCTTACGATCTACAAACACAGGTTGTTTAAGGCTAAACCTCAAGGAAATGGTGGAAATGGATCTTTAATTCTCGTTTGCACAAGGTGTTGTAAGAAAACGATTGCAAGTTCCTAGCATGTATAGATGGTTTCATTGGTTTTGGAAAAATTGACCACTACGTGAAGGATTTTCTGTTGCAATCTAGTAAGGTTAAATATGGTAGGCAAGCTCAACCTAGAGGTTTTGGTTCGGGTGCTCTTCGTCAAAATAAGTTCTATGCCCTTCAAACTCGACAAGATCATCAGGGTTCTCTAGATGTTGTGACTGGTATGTTGAAAGTCTTTAATTTTTATATATATGTTTTGCTTGATCTGGGTGCTACATTAGATTTTGTTACTATTTGTGTGAACATGAGATTTGATGTTCATGTCGAAATCCTTGATGAGTCTAAGATTTCGACTCATTTAGGGCTTTGTTTTGATAGTTTAAGTGTCCTCAAATGCCTAATCTATGCTCTAAACTAATGTTAAAGTGTGGATTTGCATCTATGAAGGCTAAGGAGCAAGGCGAGGACCCTACTTGGGAAAAAAGAGCTAACAAGCTGAAGAAGTGAAGAAAAATGATCCTGGTGATCACCAAGACAACTCAGTAAACCGCCGAGTGGCTCATCACTCTGCCCAAAGTTCCAGCATGCCAGCTCTAGAGATAAGAGAAATTGGGTGAGGCATAAAGCCTATCGGCGACGCGCTGATTGGATTGGCGAAGAGAGGTTAGACCGCCGAATGTTACAGAATATGCATTGAAGATGCAAGCAAATTGGCGATCCAAAGGAGCAAATGGCGCATCACGGAATCCATCAGCGACCCCCACATAGACCACCTGAAGTTATGGTGCAAATTAGATGAAAACACAAAACAAGAAGGCGATTGACATGGGCGATTGGCGAGTCGCCGACCAGTCGGTGAAGCCCATCTTTCCTCGCCGATTTGTTCCAAAAAGACAAAATTTGGATCAATATAAATTGATATTTTGAAGAGAAAGAAGGTATCAAAAACATTGGAAACCTCTTACCCAGAACAAGAAACACTGTTATTGCTCAGTTTTAAAGCTTTCAAGTAGATTTTGAAGTGGGTTTCGTAATCAAAGCTATATTTAATCATTGTTAGGGTTTCGAAATCAATACCCTGCCATGGAAACTGTAATAGGTATTGAATTCTTTCTTTTTATGATGAATATCTAAAACCCTACACATGGGGTGTGACTATTTAACTAATTATCTAATTTAGTTGATGGGTGTTAGGAATTATTGATCTCATTGTTATTTTGAAGTGGGTTTGATTTATAAATGGTGTTAAATTGATACATTGAAATGTTTATTTCAATTCTACTTAGTGTTTAATGCTTGCTTGAGAGAGAGGTGTAAAACCAAGGTTATAAATTAGCATTTTTAGTTATTGGGTTGTTATCGGTTCAGCTCGAGAGAGTGAATTTTAAGCTCAATTATACTTATCTTACTCGAGAGAGTAGGTAAAGTGGGGTTTTGGGCAGTTTATAGTGTGAAGCTTGTTGAGGTTCGAGTTAACTCACTTGAATCGTAATAATTATGCGAGCAAAAGCTATTGCATTTAAGGTCCAATCTACCCGCTGAGATTTAGGAACATTTAGTAATCACCGAGCACCCATCTAGAGAAATTGATAGTTAGTCGGTCATGGCCCTGAGTAACTCCTAATTACTTGATTCCCCTTGTTGTTTGTGATTGCTTTAGTTACTACTTGACACCCAATTTTCCCCATTTGACATTTATGTCACCCCTTTGATTTATGTAAGTGTTTCCAATAATTTTCATTCCTACAACTGATTAAATTGCATTTACAACTTCATAATTGAATTCAAACTTGTACCGCTCCCTGTGGGTTCGACCCTAACTCACTTGTTGGGTTTCACACTAGATTACGATCGTCCACACCTAGTATCGGATGAGGTGTGGTTGAGCGTTAATCAATACTTTATAATCCCTTTCATGTCTCTACCCTTGTTTGTGATTCTATTATTGCTAAAAGAGTTTATAAAAGTTGTCCTATTGTTGTTTCTCAGAGAGTCACTCATGTTGATCTTGTAGAGCTTGATATGTTACATTTTGATGTTATTTTAGGGATGGATCGACTTCATGCATGTTACGCTTCCATGTATTGTATGACTCGATTGGTCACTTTCAGGGTTCCAAATGAACATAATGTCATGGGAAGGGGGAAACTATTCTCTTAATGGTCATTTTATATCTTGCCTCAACGCTAGGAAAATGATTTCTAAGGGCAGCATTTATCATCTTGTTCAGGTTAGGGATACCAATTTTGAAACCACTATTATTGAGTCAGTTCCGATTGTAAATGAATTTCCTGAAGTGTTTCCTGATGATCTTCTTGGGATTCCTCCCGAAAGGAAAATAGACTTTGGTGCATTGACCTTTTCCCAGATACGCAACATATCTATATTCCTCCTTATTGTATGGTCCCAGCAAAACATAAGGAGTTCAATGATCAATTGAAAGAATAGTTGGATAAATGGTTTATTAGACCAAGTATCTCATTGTGGAGTGCCCCAGTGTTGTTTGTTCGAAAGAAGGATGGTTCCCTCTGAATGTGCATTGACTATTAGTAATTGAATAAGGTTATTGTTAACAATAAGTAACATATTCCAAGGATAGATGATTTGCTTGATCAACTCCAAAGAGTGAGTTACTTCTTTATGATTGACCTTCGGTCGGGTTATCACCAATTGAGAGTGAAGGAGAATGACATTCCAGTGACGGTTTTCTAAAATCAGTATGGTCATTATGAATTTTGGGTGATGTCTTTTGGTTTGACTAATGCCCTGGCGGTGTTAATGGATTTGATGAATAGGGTCTTTAAGCAAAATATTTATGATTGTGTTCATCGATTATATTTTGATTTGCTCACGAAGTGAGGGTGAGCATGTTAAGCATTTTAAGATCGTGTTGAAAATTCTCAAGGATCGTGAGTTGTATAATAATATTAGAAAATGTGAGTTTTGGTTAAGGTTTGTTGCTTTCCTTGCCCATATTGTCTTCGATAAAGGTACTCAAGTTGATTCTAAGAAAATTGAGTTGGTTAAGAACTGGCATGGACCTTGTCCGCTTCGTATATACATAGTTTATTGGGTTTGGCCGGTCACTATAGAAGGTATGTGGAAGGATTATCATGTATTTCTTCACCTTTGACAACATTTACTCAAAAAGAGGTGAAATTCCTATGCTCGAAAGCTTGTCATAAGACTTCATCCCCAATTTTGACATTACCGGAGGGATCAAATGGTTTTGTTGTTTATTCTGATGCTTCATCATTTGGTGTTGGTTGTATTTTGATGCAACATGGAAAGGTCATCGCTTATGCTTCAAGGCAATCAAAGGTGCATGAAAATAATTTTTGACTCGTGATATAGAGTTAACGACTGTATTGTTTGCCTAAATTTTTTTGAGACATGACTTATATAGTGTTCATGTAGATTGTTTACCGACCACAAGAGCATGAAGTATGTGTTCACTCAAAAGAATTTGAATCTTCTCCAAAGAATATGGCTTGAGTTATTGATAGATTATGACATGAGTGTCCACTGTCATCCCGATAAGGTAAATGTGGTGGCGGATGCTCTTAACCTACTATTGATGGAGAGTGTCGCTCATGTTGAGGATGATAAGAAGGAGTTAGTCCATGAAGTTCATATGTTGGCCCAATTGTGTGTTCACTTGGTTGATTTCAATTAACGTGGTGTTATTGTTCATAATGGATCATAATCATATTTTCTATCGGATGTAAGGACTAAGAAAATATTTATCCGACATTGGTTGACATATAGAAGTAAGTTTCCAAAAAAACCATTGAGGCTTTTTCCCAAGGGGTAGATGGCATCCTTCGATATCAAGGTTGGTTATGATGCAATCCATAGTGCCTCAGAGCCATCCACTCACAAACTTCAATGTTTTGATGGATTGTTCACAAGGATGGAGGTCCTTGGGCTCGTATTGGTGGCAAGGAGAGGTTAACACGCATGGAAGATAGCTTGGGGAAGAGAATGAAAGAAAAGGGCCAACAATGCCATTTTGGCAAGCATGAGGCCCATTGGCGCGTCTCCCAATGTCTTGGGCGATGACCCCAATTCGCCAAATGTTACAGAACCAGGCCAGGTGCAGGATCCCTTGCCAAGAGGATGGGCGGATCGCCAAGAGGGTTGGGCCAGCCCGACTTAGCTCGCCCAATGGACATTTCTGGTCACTTTTGGGCCCTTCTATGTAATAATGTCCTAAAACTATAAATAGGCATTTTAGAGTTAGACTATTTTGAATATTGATGTTGAAAACTGAAAACTCATGTTTGAGTGTTGAGAGCTTTGTTAAGCTTTTGTTGATTGTTGTTTACAAACGTCGGTGGCTTAGGATATCGATTCCCTTGAGGTTGTCATAAGAGTTAGCTGCTATAGTTGGATTAACGAATCGAGGTCTTAGGGTTAAATATACCCTTTGGTTGCTTTTTGTTTCCTCTTGTGTGTCTATATATCTATCTTTATTTTCTTGTCTTTTATATTTTCGCATTGTATTGTGATTCCCCTTGTGAGAATTACATCATTTGGTATAAGAGCCGAGCTTAATTTCGTTCCTACCAATCTAGTCTTGGATTTTGTTGCTACAAAAAAAAGTGTTCAAATTCGTTTTTGAGAAATTTTTGAAAATGGGTTTGATGATTTGTGTCTTGTTTGAAGTTTCTAAGGTTGGAATAGTGTTATCCAACTCTATTTGAGTCTAGGACTGAGGTTTGAGGGAGTTTGGTGCACTATTGAAGAAACCACCATTGAAGGTTGAAGAAACATGAAGAAGACACAAGTGGGTTTTGAAATCTGGAAGTTTTGGTTAGGAATTGAATGCTAAAAAGTATTGGGGTTTGTTCCCTATATCAAGGAGAGCTTGTATCTCGATTTTCATGAAATTCCAAGCTAAAATCTAGAGGGTTCATTTTTGGGTCTCATATAGTTCTTAAAGTTCTTGAAGAACATTCAAATCTTCAAGTAAGGAATATTCAAAAGAGAAAGGGTTTGATTCTAAAAGAGAAGAAAGAGAAAGTGTAAAAGTGTTTGTACAAAGGGAATTTACCAAAAAGGGTAAATACTAAAGGACAAAGGAAGAGGGGGACCACAGAGGTTCAATTTTTGGAGTTTTGCAGGTGCAACTTTAGGACATTGGGCGAGCCCCGACTTGGATCACCCAGTCCACTCGGTGCCTCGCCCTTTGGGCAACTAGGTCGCCGAGTTGGCATTGTTTTGGTTGGTGCTACTGGAAAATTCGGCGGACTCAGCCTGGTTTGCCGAGTCCAATTGGTGCTCCGTCAAATTGCCACCCAGATCAGTGACCTGCCTCATTTTCCTGAAAAGTTTTGCGAACCCATCTTCAAGTTGGCGAGCTGAATTTCAACTGTGGCGAAGAAAAGAGTGCATTTGGCGATTGGAAACTCATGTTATGCCCTAATCTCAGGTTCATATTCCTCGTTTCGTTTTGTTTGATTTTAGTTCGTTGTCAAGAATCCTATAATGATTTTCAACTCGTAGTTGACCTACTTGTGGACTATTGATTCTTGAATTCACTTCTTTGTTAGTGCCTTTTCTTTTCGTCCTTTTTTCATTTTACTTCATAGTTAACTTCTTGATTCAATTCCATTTTGCTTTCATCAAGTTATCCGTCTTTTCTTTAAAACAAAAATCCATTATGGCCAAGAGTAGAATTGACTCTTTAGTGATCAACCGAGTATAAACAATCTTCAACATTAGCCGCGCCAATTTGAGAGGAAATCAAAGGTATGTAAACACGAGTGATTGTGAGTTCATTTTACTAACGCTAATGTTGTGTATTTTTTTGTATGAGTTGTCTTAATTTTTAGGTACCATGGCAATCGGAAGTGAAAACCACCCACCTAAGGGGAAGATTACCTTGGAAACTATAATGGGAGCGACTATGGATAAAAGTCTGACATTTGGGCACGTGCATGGGCACTTCATTACCATCGAGGGTATTCTATCAAGAATGGATGAGAGTTTGAACAAGGTGGAAGGTTGAGTTAATTCTACTAACTCCATACAACAAACTACTGTTCGTGCTACCATAAATGGGCACGACCACACTAGCACTCCTACTATCACACCTAGAACTATGACTGGTTGGAAAGAAAGCCTATCCATGATGGAATATTGAAGGATCAATGTGGAGGATTAGACTTGCCCAAAGAAAGAGAGTTCACACTACCAATGTATGTGGTAAGGCGAACTATACCTAGAAAGGCCATGAGAAATCAAGAGCAAAGAGAGAATATATTTCATTCCAAGTGCATCATCCAGGGTCAAGTATGTTCCTTGATCATTGACAGTGGGAAGTTGTGCCAACCTTGCTAGAATCGCTATGGTGGACTTCTTGAAGCTTCCTACCACTGAGATTGCTAAGCCTTATAAACTTCAATGGTTGAGCGAGGGTGAGGAATTGAGGGTGCATAAACAAGTTTTGATCAAGTTTCAAATTGGGAAATATCAAGATGCAGTCCTTTGTGATGTGATTCCCCTGCAAGCTTGTCATGTATTACTCGGGAGACCATAGCAACACAGTCGTGTGACAACACATGATGGGAGGCAGAACACCTATTCAATCATGTCGATCGGACGTAAGTATCTCCTTAAGTCTATGTCACCATCCCAAGTCATAGAGATGTATCAAAAGATGGATGAGTTGAAGGATAAAATAAAGAAGGGAGAGAGACATGTAAAGGCTGAGGGCCAAGAAGAAGAAGAAAGGATGAAGTTGAAGGTAAAGGTAAAGGTGTTGTTGGATGAGCATAAGGAAATAAGGGAGGACGTGGAAGTTGAAAGTTCATTGATCCTCACCTCACATAAGGATCATGAGTTGCAAGCTAATCTATATAATTCTCCGCACCCCCTTTCTTTTTCTTTGCTTAGTGGAGATCTACTCTGATGCCTACTGGAGATAGGCTCTTATCTATGCTAACTATCATTATTTGGTTTTATTTGTTATGTTTGCATCTCCTCCCCATTCCATTTCTTTCCTTTTGCAGGATCCTAGTGAAGCCTTTTTTATGGAGCTGCTAAGTGGTGTGACCCCTCCCCAGGGTATTGAGCACCAAATTGATGGAGCATGGGGCATATGTGTTGATTGGTGGGCCATTAGCAAAATCATCTTTAGGTATTGTCATCCTATCCCTAGAATAGATGATGTGATTGATGGGCTCAATAGTTATTATGTGTTTCCCAAGATGGATCATTTCCTTCCATGCCTTATATGTGTTGATAATGTACATGTTGAGAGTGTGGATACACTAGTTGATCCTATTGATGACCAAATTGATTCTTCTAGTAAGATAGATTTGTGTCCACCTAGTGTTGACACCCGTGCTTTGAATAATAGTTCATTATCATGTGGTAATTGTGTTGATTAACTTGCATTTGAGTGTTGTTCACTAATTGAGGAATCTTGTGATGTGATTACGAAACCTCAATTTTGTGATACTGATAATAATGTTGATTACTTGAATATGAGTGACTCTTTGAGCATACCCTTTGTGGATGATCCAATTTCTTATCTTGCTCATAGAGATCATGTGCTTGAAAATGCTTTGAAAAATGATATGTTTCTTTCTTAGGGTGACCTTGCATGTTTTAATTCTTCCCTAGTGGTTGATCATTCCCTCTTTAAGTAAAATATCTTATTTGAAGATGATGAAATCACTCCTAGTGATGTACCTAGTGGTGTGAATCCTGAGAGTAGCATAGTTCTTGATAACTATACTTTATATAATAACCCACTATGGTCCGAAGCTTGTCCACCCAAAGATGGAAATCTCTTCTTGAAAGATGAGAGTACTCTTGTGGGGAAGGATTGTGCTGAGGAGGAAGGTGGTGTTTATGATCCCATTCCATCTTCTTCTTGGTGTGTTTCAATTTTCAATGGTATGACCAATGATTTTGGATCTATTAGTAGTCATACTCGTGAAAAAACCCTAGAGGAAGTTGACTTATGAGACACCTTTCTATATTACTTGTTTACATATGATGATGCTCACGTTTTTGAGTGGAGTATGTTGTCGGAAGATAAGGGTGCCAATTGGGCAAAAAGGGGAGTACTTAACCTAAGTTTGGATTTCCTTTCCATTTTACCCCGCTAGTAATTTGCATTGTGGCACTTGTATAGTGATGCTTGGTCTAGATGACAAGTATCATATGTTGCTTGACACAAGGGAGGCCTTGTGCTTGTCTGAATGTGGAACGAATGAGGGCTTACATAAGGTTGTTTAAGTGTATAGGTTCCTTTGCTAAACTCCTTGCTTGTCTGAATGTGGAACCAATGAGGGCTTACATAAGGTTGTTTAAGTGTATAGGTTCCTTTGCTAAACCCCTTTGTCAATGTCTCTTAAGTAGCCAAGTATATATTGCTTTGATGGGTTACAAACCCGTTGTTGATCTTTTTGATGCTTGGTTATATATAAAATTTGTGCATCCTTGGCATGGTGATGAAATTGTTATTTCTAACGCTACGACTCATGCCATGAGGATCTTGTTCCTGCTCGCTTCCCCTATGGTTTTGTAAGGTTTGGATTCGAGGATGAATCTTTTTCAAGAAGGGGAGAATGATGCAATCCAGATTGCCTCAGAGCCATCCACTCACGAACTTCAACATTTTTATGGATTGTTCACAAGGATGGAGGTCCTTGGGCTCGTATTGGTAGCAAAGAGAGGTTCACATGAATGGAAGATAGCTTGGGGAAGTGAACGAATGAAAAGGGCCAACACTGCCACTTTGGCGAGCAGGAGGCCCATTGGCGCATCGCCCAATGTCTTGAGCGATGACCCCAGTTCGCCCAATGTTACAGAATCACTCATCATGAGGATGGGTGGATCACCAAGAGGGTTGGGCGAGCAAGAATTAGCTCGTCCGATGGACATTTTGGGTCACTTTTGGGCCCTTGTCTGTAATAATGTCCTAAAACTATAAATAGTCATTTTAGGGTCATTTTAGAGTTAGACTATTTTGAATATTGATGTTGAAAATTGAAAACTCGTGTTTGAGTGTTGAGAGCTTGGTTAAGCTTTTGTTGATTGTTGTTTAGAAACGTCGGTTGCTTGGGATATCGATTCCTTTGAGGTCGTCGTAAGAGTTAGGTGCTATAGTTGGATTAACGAATTGAGGTCTTAGGGTTTAATATACCCTTTCGTTTCTCTTTGTTTACTCTTGTGTGTCTATCTATCTATCTTTATTTTCTAGTCTTTTCTATTTCCGCATTGTATTATGATTCCCCTTGTGAGAATTACATCATTAATGATGCAATCTAGATTGCCTCAGAGAGAGACATCCACTCACAAACTTTAATGTTTTGATTGATTGTTCACAAAGATGGAGGTCCTTGGGCTCGTATTGGTGGCAAGGAGAGGTTCATACGCATGGAAGATAGCTTGAGGAACTGAAAGAAATAAAAGGGACAACACTGCCACTTTGACGAGCAAGAGGCCCATTGGCGCGTCACCCAATGTCATAGGCAATGACCCCAGTTCGCCCAATGTTACAAAACTAGGTTAGGTGCAGGATTCCTCACCAAGAGGATGGGCGGATCGCCAAGAGGGTTGGGCGAGGCCGACATATCTTGCCCGATGGACATTTCGGGTCACTTTTGGGCCCTTCTATTCAATAATGTCCTAAAACTAGAAATAGGCATTTTAGGGTCATTTTAGAGTTAGACTATTTTGAATATTGATGTTGAAACCTGAAAAGTCATGTTTGAGTGTTGAGAGCTTGGTTAAGCTTTTGTTGATTGTTGTTTAGAAACGCCGGTTGCTTGGGATATCGATTCCCTTGAGGTCATCGTAAGAGTTAGGTGCTATAGTTGGATTAACCAATCGAGGTCTTAGGGTTTAATATACCCTTTGGTTTCTTTTTGTTTCCTCTTGTGTGTCTATCTATCTATCTTTATATTCTTGTCTTTTCGATTTCCGCATTGTATTTTGATTCCCCTTGTGAGAATTACATCATTTGGTATCAGATTTGAATATTGAAGAGTTGAGGAATCACATCTTGACAGACGATGAATGTTTTCTGTATTTTATTAACTCGAGAGCCAACATGATGTACCATGATTTGCGGGAATTCTATTTTTTGAACATGATGAAAAAGGATACTGTGAAATTTATGGCTAAATGTCTGAATTGTCAATAAGTGAAAGTTGAGAATTAGAAATCGGGAGGTTTATCTCAAAACATCAGTATCCTTACATAGAAGTGGGAAGATTTGAATACAACTTCATCATGGGATTACCTTGCACTCATCATCAGTTAGATTTGATTCGAGTTATTTTGGACCAAATAACGAAATCAACTCACTTTCTTCTCATTAATACTTCATTTTCAGCAGAAAAGTATACCAATCTTTATATTTTGGAAATGGTGAGGTTCCATGGAGTTCCATTGTATATTATTTCCGACCAGGGTAATCAATTTATGTCTCAGTTTTGGAAGTCATTTCCATTAGGTCTTGTTACCTAAGTGAAGCTTAGCGTGACTTTTCATCCTCAAACCGATGGACAGGCAGATCGTACCATTCAGACTTTGGAAGATATGTTAAGGGATTGTGTGATTGATTTCAAGGGTAATTGGGATGATCATATGCATTTGATTGAGTTTGCGAATAATAATAGCTATCAATCTAGCATTGGAATGGCACTATTTGAGGCTCTTTATGGCAGGGCGTGTAGGTCTCCATTAGGTTGGTTTGAAGTTTGTGAGGTTGCTTCAATAGAGATGAGTTATTGCATCAGTCTATGGAAAAGGTTCGGCTTATTTGCAAAAGGTTTAAATTGGCTCAAAGTCAATAAAAGTGTCTTGCTGATGTTAGAAGAAGAGAGCTTGAGTTTAAAGTTAATGATTGGGTCTATTTGAAAATTTCACCCATGAATGGTGTGATGAGGTTTGCAAGGAAAGGGAAACTTAGTCCCCGCTATGTGGGCCCACATCAAATTTTTAGGCATAGAGGAAAAGTAGCTTATGAACTTGAGTTGCCTAATGATTTAGCGTCAGTACATCCGCTATTCCATGTCTCTTTGTTGAAGAAGTGTATTGGAGATCCAAATCCATTTTACATTTGGAAGGTTTGAGAGTTAATGAAAATCTTCCTTATGAAGAGGTTCCGGTTAAGAGTTTAGACCGACAAATCCAGAAGTTGAGAAATAAACAAGTTGCTTCTGTGAAACTTCTTTGGAGGAATCATTTAGTTTAGGGTGATACTCTGAAGGCTGAAGCCGATATGATATCCTAGTATCCTCATCTCTTTTATTTCGTTCCTATTCTAGCTTGTCGTATTAGTTCCTCATGGTTCATTCTTTCGAATTCATGCATTTTAGTCTTTCTCATGTTTCCATATCCATGCACGTTCATGAAAACTTTTATTTTGGAGAATATTATTTAGCTTGGATTAATTCTCCATGTTTATGTGCATTTTGATGGGATTGTATTCATGTTAGGTTGTTAGTTTCTCTCCTACTCTATCCATGCTTTCTTGAGCTCCATTAGAAAGACGAATCTTTCCAAGGGGGAGATATTGTAAAACCTCAGAAATTGGGAAGTTGATTTCGAAAGGAAGGGTCTCATTTTGGTTACTGGTTGTGTCCTATGAAACAAATCTAAGGTTCGTAGAAGTTTCTATGGGTCGTAGATGGAACTTTTAGGAATGATGTTGAAATTTGGGAAATTCAAGTTTCTAAAGTTTTGATAAAATCAATTTTAAAATCAAAGCTAGATAGTAGAGCTTGCCACCTAGCAAAAATATGTTTTGAAACAAGGTTTTTAACATCTTTTTGTAAGATTTCTTTATCAGACTTACAATCCACTCTTCAGAAAAAATCTTCATTAATAAGGTCATCTTGAAACTTAGTGATACATAGCACTATAGACAAAATTTCCTTTTTAACAAGTTGCTCTGTAGATTCAAGATCTACTTTTTGTTTAAGAATTCCACCATAACCTGCATCAGACGCGTCAGTCTCAACAATCATAAAAGCATCGGGGTTAGGAATTCCTAGACATGGAATATTTTGATGAACATGACGAGCCGTAGAAATTTAAACAAGTCGCAGATGGGTTCTGAAGGGGTGTTCCAGACTTAGTAAAATTGTTGGACTTAAACATGGATTTTAATGATGGGGTCTATGGACCGTAGGAAGTTAGACGAACCGTAGAAAGATCTCATTGAAATTAAGGTGAATTTTGGATTCTAAAGTTGGTTTTACGAGTGACTAGTATGGGCCGTATAATATTCTACGAACCGAAGGTCCAAACTATAGGACTGTTTGACATCTATGTCTTAAGGGTATTTGGGTCTTTTCCTATGCATTTACTACCTATACAATGTCATTTTGACCCTAACTATAAGTCCCATAACTACCCTTCTACTCCTAAAATTACCTCAACTTTCTCATTCACTCAAATTCCCAAAACCAAACCACATTCATCTTGCATAATTCTTTCTCAAGTTCCAGAAGAAGGCTGGGGTTTCCAAATATCAAGTGTCCTATTCATCCATTTCTTTAGGGATTTGATTCTCAAGGTATGTCGGGTTTCATCAATGTGTTCCTTTCACCCCTTGAACCCCAAGGATTTCTCAATTCTCCAAGTTCAATAGGTTTTCATTCAGTTTTTCATGGGTTCTAGTTGTATTGATTTAATTGTTTGATTTTTCTCTTATTATTATTTTTTAACTCAGTTACGTGCTTCCCAATTGATTTCACATGAACCCATGCATTGATCATGATTTTTGACTATGAACTCCTAAATATGTGCATTTATGAAGAAGCTATGAATCTAAGAATGATGTTTTCATGAAGGTGATGCATGATTTATGAAAATAAAGGTTTTATGATCTAGGTTGCTTTAAGATAAGAATCCATGAAATTGTCAAATGACTTTCTCACACATGCTTGATTCAATATTTAATGAGCTACTCTATGATATTTAAAGCTTCGTTAGTAACTGAATTGTGCCCTTCTGTAACATCTCAGAAAACTCGTATGTGAAACTAGAGCCTTACGTGTGAGCTTTTGAGTTTGATGTGTGATTTAATATTGTAAAAAGGTTTCCCGAACTTAGAATGAGGGGTTTAGGGGTTAAACGTCAAGGTACGACCCCCCAAGGACCAACCAAGGGTCCTTGAGGAGGACCTAAAGTCTAACCCCAAAACAGTCCCCAAAACAGCCCAAAGTGAGAGTTACGGATGGGACCTACGGGGCGTAGGTCCATCTATGCTCCGTAGCACTTGGTCGTGGATCAACACCCCAAGTGAAGAGCTGCAGGTCATGACCTACGGACCTGCAGGACAGTGGGTAGACCCACATACGGACCGTAGGTCCTAGGTCGTGGTCATACCCACAAAAGTTGTCCAATTCGGTCAAGGCTTGGGTATTTTAGGAAATTCCTAATTTAATTATTTTATGTAGGGGTCATTTAATATGGACTAATTACACCTATATAAACTATTTTAATTCATTAACCACCCTATTAATTCATTATATCTCTAAGACCCAAATAAATTCGCAAAATACTCTCCTCTCCAAAATAATTCTCTCTCTAGAAAACGTCCATTGAAGAAGAAGAAGAAGAAGAAGTTGAAGTCTAGGGATCAAAAACTCATCTTTCCTACCTAAATTCTTGCAGAATCTACATAAGGTATGGTATCTTTTCATCTATGGGTAGCCTTCACCCGTAGAGCCCTTCCAAAACTAGATTTCAAATCTTTCCAATTCCCAAAAGTTGAGTTTTCAATGTAAGTCATGGGTTCTCTTTCAAAACATTTTCAATGGTTTAATTATGAAGTATTATGATTGAATTAATTATTTAATGTTGAATTATGATGAATTCCCCCAAGAACCCATGAAATCCCCAACTTTACCAATTTGGATCTTCAAAGTGTGGGTATTGTTGTATATTGGCTCAATTAAGTGAACAATGATTGTTTATGGTGTAATTACATGATTTTAGTATGATTATAATGTGCTCTTGATTAACCTAAGATTCTAGGGTGAAATTGATATAGCCTAGTTTTATGTCATGAAAGAGGCAAATTGAGGGTTTAGATGTGACCTTGTAAGATTGGTGAACTTCTTTATGAATTGCGTTAGATTAGATGACCTAGTTATGATTTTCTTATGAGTAGAGCTTGTAGACATGAATGAATTAGGTTAGGTCTTATATGATGGATCATGGTTGAGTAGTATTGAATTTGAGTTCATATGATACTAAATGACTATAATTGGTTAAGAATGAAGCATGTGGTTAGTTACCTTGAGAATTAAGTTTACATGATGACCATGTGAGGTATTGCTTGATAGTAAGGCTTGTGGTATGAAGATGACTTCTAGGGCTTTAAGAGTAAAAGCTAAAATTAATGAACTATGAATATTGAGGCTTTAAGAATGAAGCTATTATGCATGTTGAGTGGTATATGGCATTATTGTGGAAGGACTTTACCCACATGACCTATAATATGAGTACATTAGCTTATGCATGCAATGAATGAACTAATTGAATTACGATTATATCCATGTCTATTTTAATGAATGCTAGATGTGTTGATTTGATATGATCTATGATCCTTGAATGCAAGGTATGAGAATTATGCATGATTGTGATATTATGTACATGCTTTATGAACACTTTGAGAGTGAAGTGTCTTTGATGATAGTGTTGTTGTTGTGTCATTGAAAGGACAATCACACACACTCCATGCATGAACATGATTATGATTTATCTATGGTGTTAATTGAAAGTATAATTCTCATATGCATCTTTACACATTTCTATGCATGATATGTTCATGACCGTGATGATCTTCTTGTGTTGATTGAAATTCTATTCTAATGCAAACACATGATCATAATGTGAAAGTTTTCCTCACATAGTACTAATGATTCTAAGGTTGAAATTTAATTCTCACCTATTGAATCTATGAGCTAGTATTATTATGAGTTGTGTTGGATAAAGGGTAAGATACTCTTTCATTCATGTAAATTCAATTCAAGGACTTAAACAAGTAATTTTGGGAAAAAATGCTTAGCACCGAGCGGATATGGAAAATGAGATAGAATTCCTCCCACCAATACAATAGGAAGGGTTTCTAATATAGTCTCATGAGATGGAATCTCCTCCGTCAATACAACAGGTCAGGTTTCTAGAAGTGATCTCCCTATCCCATAACTATGTACCCACATAGGTCTTTAGCTAGTGGATCCACCTAAAGGCTAATACATTTTAGTTCTACCTTAGGCAAGTAGGACACCTTCTTTCGGTGTGGGGTTACACGACACAGGATTCCATGTGGCTCACATGGTCTATGTTGGTTAAGGCTATATTACCTCTAATGAACAAAAACATGAATTATGAACACGAACATGAGTTATGTACTATGTATCCTCAAGAGGTTCTACTTAGTGTGAGTGGTGGTATGGGACTTCATTCATACATGGCACAAGTAGGCTTTGAGAGTGGCCATGGTGTAGTTCTCTTACTTATGATGAATTATGAATTTATGCATACTTTATATGGATTGTTGCTATGAGTGGCTTTCCTTAATATGAGTTATTAAACATGAATGTTTCTTTTCTATGAGTATTGACTATGGAGGAGACCAAGGTATGATGAGCTTGAGCATGGTGACTTCAAGGGATACTTAGTATGAGTGGTATTATGGGATGCCATTCATTCATGACACAATTATAACTTAGGGTCACTTATGTGATGGTTCTATTATGATGAGATGATCTTGGTATTTGACTATGTATGTACATTATGTCTTATGACGGTTGATGTTTCCATTATGTCTATGATTGGAGACTATGCTTATGTTTATGTCGTTATCCTTTATGCTATGATGAACTATATGTGAGTTATTTTATGAGTACGTTCTCCAACTATTTCAAAGATGATGTTCAAATTGGCATATATCATGGTTTTAACTAAAATGTCCATTTTTGCATGTTTTAAAGGTTTTATGCATGGCTATCATACTTGGTGAATTTTTGTACTAACCCATATTTCCTACATTTTACTACAAGTGTAGGTTTGGGTTCTTAAGGCGATCTTCTATTCGTTCAAGCTTGAAATAGGTCATTCTCCTTGCTAGTTGGTGAGTCCTTAAGATTCAAGGACGAGTATCTTTACGTAGTATTTCATTTGAGAACTATTGTAAGGGTTGTGTCCCTATTTGAGACTTCGATTGTGTTAGATGGCTAAATGAGACAATGTCTAGTCTCCCATTTGCATTTATGAAAGACTTCGATTGTAAAGAAATGTTTTTAATTCCGTATCATTCTACGACTTTATGTTTATGATATGCTAAGGGCTTGTATGCGACCCCTTTGGGGTCAAGTACGCCATGTTACGTCTAGGAGGTACCCCTGGGTCGTGACAACCTTGGTATCAGAGCATAAGATTTTGGGATGATTTTAGGTTGATGTCTCATAAGCCACGTCTAGTAGAGTCTTGTTCAAAGTGTGAAGCGTACCACATTTATTAATGAGAGGCTGCAAGATGCTTAGGAAATTCCACTTCTTCATTACTCTTAAGTCGTGCATTAGAGTTTTAACTTTATAGGGTCTTTCTTCTAATCCTTATCCGATGGTCCACAGGATATGACTACTAAAGGAGCTTTCACCGGTGGATTTGAAAAAGACTATGTTGATCAATGAGCTCCTCCTCAAGCTCCTCAAGTTCCTATTGAGTTAATGACTAATGAGAATGTAACGACCCGAGAGCACACCCTAGCCGTTACATGCGTATTCGACCTCTCAGAGGTCTTATACAAGCCTTAGCATACATTCATCGCATAGATCATAAAAATCACTAAGAATTTAAAACCTTTATTCAATAACATCAATACACAAGCGGAACCTACTAAGTCTCTTTAGCCAATCTTAGACAATAACTTAAAACGTACTAAGGGACACGGCCCTTTACAATGATATGAAACTTAAGTGTCTATTACAATGACTAAGAAACTACTAAACATAGTCCTCAAATCTTGAGGACATACAAAAAACTTGGAAGAGTGAAGCAATCCAAGCAACTCCAAAGCGCAATCTCCTCCTAGTTACCACAACCTACACTTGTAGTAAAATAGAAGTAAGGGGTTAGTACAACACACGTACTAAGTATGAGGATATGCAAAACATGCTAAAAAGGATATTTGTTTGGAAGTTATGCTTTCATGCCATTTTGATAA
>JAJOOS010028584.1:0-11188 GCA_029582725.1 Solanum chiquidenum | reverse complement strand
TAATAGACACTTTTAGTTTTTGTTTTGGTTGTAAAGGGTTGTGTCCCTACTTATGTTTTGTATTTGTGTCTAAGATGGCCATGTGAAACTTAGACTTCTGTTGTGTGTTTTAAAGTTGTTTTAATTAAGTTTGAATGTGTGGATGTAAATAAGTTTTTTCATTCCGCACTATTTTCATAATTGAATGCAATGAATGACTATGTGGCTTGTATAAGACCCCTTCAGGGTCGAATACGCCATGTTACAACTAGGGGGTACTCTCGGGTCGTGACACTGATGGCCTAAGGAGTGGGTTGACATGAGGTTCAGCCCGAGAGGGTGAGCCCTAGTGCCATATCCTAACACTTAGCTCGAGAGAGTGAGTAGGGTAAGGCGTAGGCTGGTCTTTATGCGGCAAATAGGTGTCCGAGAGGAACGCATTTGAAACGGGGTAAGTTTCTCGAGAGAGAATTTATTTCCACTTAAAGCATATCCTAGTTACTATTAATCTACATAATTTCTATCGAAAGCTTGTACCCAACAATCTAGATTAGCTTGTATTGCAGTCACATCCCAAGAATCACCCCTCATACTTGATTTTCCTTATATTTTACTATTTTTATTTGATTTTGTGACAAAACCCCCAAATCGATAATTGACACTTTCGTGTCACCCCCATTGATTTATAATGTTTTTATTCGTAAATTTGTTTATCGATGATCGTAGACATTCGAACCATAGTTAGTGTCGTTGGTCACGATAAGCATCAATCATGAGTCCCTAAAGCATATCCTGGCCCAATGAAAGTTGAACAAGAGGCACGCCAAATGGATTGAATTCCTTGAAACTTTCCCTTATGTAATCCAATGCAAAAAGGGAAAGGAAAATGTGGTGGTTGATGCCTTGTCTAGAAAACATGTATTGATAAATACTTTGTCTTCCAAATTGATTGGCTTTGAATGTTTAAAGGCATTGTATCCCAAGGATCCCGTGTTTGCTCAAATCTTCAAAGATTGTGAGAAATGGGAGAGGGGAGGGTGGATGAAGGATAGGTCTTCTACTTCCTATTCCAAGTTTGATGGTTTCTTGTTCAAAGGCAAGAGACTTTGTGTGCCTATGAGCTCTTGGAGAGAACTATTTGTGAGGGAGGCACACAATGGGGGTTTAATGGGTCATTCTGGTATTGAGAAAACTAGGGGAATTCTTGAGGGACAATTCTATTGGCCTAAAATGCATAAAGATGTTGTTCGAATTTATGGTCAACGTGTTGAATGTCGACGTGCTAAGTCACACCTCCTTCCCCATGGTTTATACACTCCACTCCCCACCCCTCAAAGAAATTGGCTCGATATTTCATGGACTTTGTTTTGGGTCTGCCAAGGACCAAAAGAGGTAGAGATAGCATCTTTGTTGTTGTTGATCGATTTCCAAAGATAGCTCATTTCATTCCATGTCATAAATGTGATGATGCTTCCAATGTAGCGTCTTTGTTTGTTGAGCATGTTGTTAAATTGCATGGAATTCCTCAAACCATTGTAAGTGATAGGGATTCAAACTTCCGTAGTCACTTTTGGAAGGAATTGTGGGGTAGACTTGGTACAAAGTTGTTGTTCTCAACTTCGTGTCACCCACAAACTGATGGCCAAACTGAGGTTGTGAATAGGACCTTGGGTTCTACGCTTCGTGTTGTCGTGCATGGAAGGTTGGCCTCATGGGAGGAGCATCTGCCTTTAGTTGAGTTTGCATATAATCGAGTTATTCATAGCACTATTGGCATGTCTCCATTTGAAGTGGTTTATGGTTTTAACCCCCTAACCCCATTAGATCTCACTCCTATTTCTCAAGATGTTGTGTTAAGCTTAGATGGGGGTAAGTAAGCTGAAGCTATGAGGAAGCTTCATGAAAAGGTGCGGTTGCGCTTGGAGAAGCAGAACTAAGAAGTAGCCAAAAGGGCTAACAAAGGCCGCAAGCGGATTGTGTTTGAACCGGGTGATTGGCTGTGGGTACACTTTCGCAAGGAACGATTTCCTACCAATCACAAGACAAAGCCGATGCCGAGAAGTGATGGACCATTTCCAGTGCTTGAAAAGCTCAACGACAATGCCTACAAGGTTGCCCTTCCTCCGGAGTATCAAGTACACAACACTTTCAATGTGTGCGACCTGTCACCTTTCCCAACTGTTGATGATGATGATCCGTCGAATTTGAGGACAAATTCTTTTCAAGAAGGAGAGAATGATGCAATACAGATTACATCAAGGCCATTTACTAGAAGCCAAGCTCAAGACCTTCTAAGGATGCAAGGGTTATTCATGAATATGGAGGTGCTCGAGATGGTGTTCATGACAAGCAAGGACTTTCATGTCTTGAAGATTGCAGAAGAAGTCACTTTCGACGAGCAGGGCCCATTTGGCGCATCGCCCAAAGGCTTAGGTGATGGCCCCAGCTCGCCTAAAGTTCCAGAACATGGCTGAGCTCAAGACCACGCAGAGAAGCTCGCCGACCAGGTTGGCGCATCGCCCAACCCACTTGGCGAGCCCGACTTGGCTCGCCCTTTGTCATTTCGGGTCACTTTTGGGCCCTTTTATATTAAACCTATAAATAGCTAGCTTGGGTTCATTTTAGACTTAGACTATTTTTAATGTTGAAAACTGAAAACTCATGTTTGATTGTTGAGAGCTTGGTAAGTTTTTGTTTCCTTTTTGTTAGAAACGTCGGTTGTTCGGATATTGATTCCCTTGAGGTCATCGTAAGAATTAGGTGCTACTGTAGGATTAATCGATTGAGGTCTTTGGGTTTAATATACCCATAGGTTACCTTTGATTTCCTCTTTGTGTGTCTAATTATTTATCCTTTACTTTCTCGTGGGACTGCCCGTGAAAGGCTTCCTACACCCAGTTCTGCATTTCTTTGTTCAAGTCCTTCCTGCACACATCAACACCCAGTGACTCTATAAAAACAAAGAAAAATGATAAAATGTAAACTACCTACTACAATTACAATATTGAGTTTCCTCCTTAGCAACACATTATTTAACGTTTCGGCGCGACGCAGGTTAGTTGATTACTCAAACTTCATTAAGCTTGCATTCCTCTACTATTTTCAGTTCTTCTGGAACATCCAAGTATGCCTTGATTCGTTGACCATTGACCTTGAACCTCTCACCTTTGTCATTCTCAAGCTCAATAGTGCCCGTCTGAAATACCTGAGTTACCTTAAATGGCCTAGACTATTTGGATCTTAATTTCCCAGGAAACATACGAAGTCTGGAATTGAAAAGCAACACCAAGTCACCAGGATTGAAGATCCTTTTCTCAATATGCTTGTCATGATACAACTTCATTCTTTCCTTATACAGTGCAAACCTCTCATATGCTCTCAAGATGAATTCATCCATCTCATTGATTTTTTCCAGTCTCAGGTTTGCTGTTTCACTCCAATTAAGGTTCAACTTCTTCAAAGCCTAGAGTGTTTTATGCTCAAGCTCAACCGGCAAATGAAATTCCTTTCCAAACACCAACTGATATGGAGACATACCAATAGGTGTCTTGAAAGATGTTTGATATGCCCATAAAGCATCATCCAACTTTCTTGCCCAATGCGTCCGATTGGCATTCACTGTCTTGGCCAAAATAACCTTGATTTCTCTATTTGACACTTCCACTTGGCCACTTGTCTGAGGGTGATAGGGTGTTGCCACCTTGTGCTGTTTAACCCCATATTTAGCCAGAAGAGCACTAAACACTTTATTGCAGAAATGGGAACCCTCATCGTTGATAATGGCTCTAGGTGTACCAAGCCGTGAGAATATGTTCTTCTTCAGGAACCCAATGATGTTTTTACCATCATTTTTAGGCAGAGCAACTTCCTCAACCCATTTGGACACATAGTCCACTGCCACAAGTATATACTTTTGCCCATAGGAGCTCACAAATGGGCCCATGAAATCAACTCCTCACACATCAAATAACTCCACCTCCAGAATGGGTGTCATTGGTAGTTCGTGGCAATGAGAGATGGTTCATTGCTGTTGGCATACATCACAACTCTTCACTATATCCACTGCATCCTGATGAATTGTAGGCTAGTAGTACCCACTCTGAAGTACCTTGTGAGTTGTTCGAGTGCCTCCATGATGGCCACCCAAGGGAGAGGAGTGGCAGGCCTCTAAAATATGTAGCATCTCAGCTTTGGGGATGCATCGCCTGATGATATTATCAGCACACACCCTGTACAAATAGGGGTCATCCCAAAAATACTTACCCACATCATGTAAAAACCGCTTTCTTTGTTGAGATGTCAGCCCCTCAAGCATCAAATCGCTGACAAGAAAGTTAGCAAAGTCAGCAAACCAAGGAATAAGATCAAGAGTTGCAGCTAATACCTGCTCATCTGGGAATGAGTCATTGATATCTAACTCAAGTTCCTCTTTCTTTTCAGCATCCAATCTAGACAGATGATCAGTCACCTGGTTTTCACAACCTCTCATATACTTGACCTCAAAGTCAAATTCCTGAAGCAGCAGCACCCATCTGATTAATCTTGGCTTTGCATCTTTCTTTGCCATGAGATATTTCAGAGCTGCATAATCCATGTGGACTATCACCCTAGTACCCAGCAAGTATCCCCTGAATTTCTCAAAGGCATATACCACAGCCAGTAGTTCTTGTTCAGTGACTGTGTAGTTTCGCTGTGCTTCATTTAGTGACTTGCTAGAATAGTAGATCGGGTGGAACATCTTGTTGCGCTTCTGCGCCAACACAACTCATAAGGCAGTACCACTAGCATCGCACATTACCTCAAATGGTTTAGCCCAATCTGGGCCAATGATCACTGGGGTAGAAATCAGCTTCTCTTTCAACCATTCAAAAGCTTTTAGGCATGCCTCATTAAAGGCAAATTTCACCTCTTTCTCCAAAAGCTTGCACAAGGGATGTGCAATTTTTGAGAAGTCCTTAATGAATCACCTATAAAAACATACATGTCCTAAAAAGCTTTGAATACTTTTCACACAGATAGATGGAGGCAACTTTTCAATCACCTCAATCTTAGCTTTGTCTACCTCTAATCCTTTTTGTGACACCTTGTGACTGAGGACTATACCTTCCTTGACCAAGAAATGACACTTCTCCCAGTTCAGCACTATATTGGCCTCCTCACATCTCTGTAAATCCCTGCTAAGATTGAACAAACAGTCATCAAAATTGTCACCTACCACAGAAAAGACCTCTAGAGTGTCCTCTACCATGTCCGAGAAGATGGACATCACACACCTCTGGAAATTTGTTGGTGCATTACATAGTCCGAATGGCATGCGTTTGAATGCAAAGGTGCTATAAGGACATGTAAACGTACTTTTTTCCTAATCTTCAAGAGCAATTGATATCTGGTTGTAACCAGAATAGCCATTTAAGAAGCTAGAGCACCCTTTTCCAGCCAACCTGTCAAGCATTTGGTCCATGAATGGCATTGGGAAGTGGTCCTTTAAGGTCCACTTTTTCAGCTTTCTGAAGTCCATGCACACTCGCCATCTAGTGACTGGTCTCAGTGGGATCAACTCGTTCTTCGCATTGGCAACTACTGTCATACCACCCTTATTAGGCACACATTGCACTGGGCTGACCCAATGACTGTCAGAAATGGGGTACACAACCCCAACATCCAACCACTTTATGATCTCTTTTTTGACCACCTCTTGCATTGGTGGATTTAACCTCATCTGGTGCTCTATGCTTGGGTTGCAGTCCTCCTCAAGTTGGATCTTATGAGTACAAATACCCAGAGGTATCCCAATGATGTTAGCAATAGTCCATCCAATTGCCCTTTTGTATCTTATCAACATTGTAATCACATCTTGTACATGTTCATCATTCAAATATGTAGCCAAGATCATAGGCAAAGTATTGTTAGTACCCAAAAATACATACCTTAGATGACTGGGTAACTGTTTCAGTTCCAGTACAGGTGAGCCCTCAATATATGGTTTAGATGGAGGACTTATCCTGTTCTTCAAATCAAGTTCTAGCTTCTTTGGAGCATAAAAATGTGCTCCCATGCCCTGTAAAGCATTCACAGTCTCAACATAATCAGTCCGGTAGTCTACTTCAAAGTTCATCAACACGGCAACTAATGTTTCGACAACAAGCTTTTCCTCAATAGTAGCTCTCATCTCTCATTCATCAAAGGCCTCTATTGCAGACACCACATTCATGTCTTGCGGCTGCTTTATTGACCTGCAAATTTTAAACTTTACCTCTTTCTTGTTGAGTCTGAATTTCAGTTCTCCACTCTCAACATCAACCAACGCTCGTCCTGTGGCAAAAAATGGTCTTCCCAAAATTATGGGAACCTCAAAATCCACTTCGCAATCCAGAATCACGAAGTTTGCCTAAAAGATGAAACTATCCACCTTTACAAGCACGTCACATAAGATGCCCACAGGTCGCTTCACCGATCTATCTGCCATCATCAACCTCATTGTTGTGGGTTTTGGAACTCCTAAGCGCAATTGCTTGTAAATGGCCAGCGATATCAGATTTATACTAGCCCCTAAGTCACACAGGGCCTTAGCAAACTCAAATGATCCGATGGTTCACAGTATAGTGAATGCATATGGATCCTCTTTTTTCTACACCAGAGATCTTATGGCAGTAGCACTGCAGTGATGAATATTATCAGATAAATCAAAACTTGCAGCTCTCTTCTTCGTGACCAAGTCATTCATGAACTTTGCATATCCTTACATCTGCTCTAGAGCTTCCACCAATGGGATTTTCACTAATAGTTGTCTTAGCATGGTTATGAACTTAGCAAATTTCCCATCTTCAGCTTTCGTTTTAAGCCTCTAAGGGAACGGAGAAGGTGATCTTGGTATCTGCTGTAAAGGCATAGTTACCTCAACCCTTTTTTTCCTTTGCTCCTGCTGGTTTTTCTATTGGTTGGGCCTCTTCTATGTCATCTACTTGTTCCGATTCAACCTCCTCTCTTTTAGTTCGCTCCAAGCCCTGTTCATGCTCAGTACCTGCAGAAATTGGTTCATTGAGAATCTTACCACTTCTGGTGGCGATAGCCATGCAATGCCCGTCCTTCTTGGGATTTTGAATAATATCACTTGGTAGTGACCCATTCTTCCTCTGGTTCAGTGATGCTGAAAGTTGCCCCAACTGTTGCTCTATTTTTTTTTATGGAGGTGGTGTGAGAGTCTACCAGTTGACTCATACCATAGAAATCACCCTTCATCTCCTTAACACATGCATCAGTTGACTCAACCTTTTGCAGCACCTTAGCCAACATATCTTCCAATTTAGACCCGCTGGAACTCCCACTTGCACGATCTCTATTATCTGGGGGCACATACACACCACTGCGATCATTGTAACCATATCTATTTTGCCAATTTTTGTGCTCTATTTGCTGGCCTGTCATACTGCCTTTCTCTGGAATAGTTCCAACCTGCATTTCCAGAATTATATCCTTTTTTTCCCGAGTTATAATTCCAGAAACCTCCTTGGTTGCCTAAATATTTGGCTTCCTCATCTAGATTGATGTCCTGATCTGCATACCTGTTTGGGGTCCCTACAACATTCACCTTCTCAGAACCTGCCATGATATGTTTTGTGAGTAGATCTATCTGGGTTCGCATATGAGCCATATCCCTTTCTTCCTCTCTTCTCCTTTGTTCAGCTGATAGCCTAAAAGTGACTCAGATTTCCCACTTCGGCCTCCCTAGTATGCCATGCTCTATTATTCTTTGCCACTTCATCCATTAGCTACATGAGTTCAGCAAAAGGCTTCCTCATGAATTATCCACCACAAACTGTGGTCGAAGTCAATTTATAGAACTCAATATGAGTTGAGGTCGATCCCACCGAGAATTTCTTTACATAAATGATTTCACAGTCGTGTTTACCCAAATATTGTTATTATTTTGTAGAGAAAACAATTACAGAATGTAAAATGGGTTTAGCTGTAAAGTTTTAGTAACCAAGATTGTTAAACAAGATCCGGATTAACAATTAACAGAGTGTTGATTCTAAAGTTGTTTTGATAAATGAATAAAACCAGGATTGTGTTTCCCATGACATTACATCTAGTGTTCATCCGTAACTGAGTTTCAGGTAATTTAGTCTTTGCAAATTATAGGCGAGTTGACTATATCTAACACTTCTCAGTCTAGTTAGATAATTTTCACTCTATTCCTCTCGGTCCTTGATCATTCACAAATTCTATCCTCGCGTACAATGATGTTAAAGTTAGCCACTCATGATTACTTATCACGGACGTCACCATGATCTGTTACAATGACCACTGCTCGTGAGGCCGTCCGTGGTCTTTACTTTGATCCACCAAAATTTAATTCCGCCAAGCATGGTCACTGGAATGTCTTCACGGCCAGCATCACGATCCGTCAAGACCTCCGTGGTCTTTCCTTAACATTGTCAATGTTCACCTGCCCGAGGACTACATACTAGATAGTAACCACGAGCTCTTCCACGGTCTGTCATGAGGGGCATAGTTCGTGAAAAGCACCGTGGTCTTCACTTGCACTTTAGTCATTATCAACTTCCTTTTTCTATTTTTCCACACAAGTGAGAACATGTCTAAACATTCAACAAACACATTAAATCTTACAAAAATACACTTGATTATAGTATTAATCCTTAGTTTTCAAGCATCAAATGTACCAAGATCTCGCGGCACATCACTAACGCATACTCTTGCCTACATTTCCCCAAATGTAGGGTCCAACAGTCAGGTTTCTCAGTTTCGTGGCTAGTGATCGAGTTTGAGATTTCCAAGCTTTGGTGAGTCCTCATGCTTCGAGGACGGAATTTTATTGTTTCACTTTCTTTCATGTATTTCTCTTTTGGACATGAACCATGGGCTGGGCTCAATTTCATTCTATATTATTAGATGACTATGATGAGACAAGTGTATTAGACTTCCGCTTTGCCTTTATAAAATATTTTGGACTTGGACTATTATTATTCTATTTCTTATGTTATGAGAGCTAAGTGGCCTGTATGAAGTCCTTCGGGGTTCTATACGCCATGTTACATCTAGGGGGTACCCCTGGGTTGTGACATAAGTGGATCCACTAAGTTCTGCCCGAAGGCACTAATGATTCATCTAAAAAGTATGATCATGTACCCATATTGGCAAGAGATGGTTTATGGGGGTTGTGAGTTGTCTGAATTATCCCTCATATCGGTGCTCAATACTACTCCCAATAATATATACTACTCCTCAAATGTATAAAAACATACTCTTTCTCTGGTTTGAGATAATTGCTCAAACTATCTTCTTAAAAGAGGTAACTGCTCTAAAATATCTCTGAAACTCATTGCTCATTTAGAAAACAAGGTTTCTCTTTGCTCAATGTAAAAATACATTCTGGGTTGAGATAATTACTCAAAAGGGGTCTCTTTAAGAAGTAATTGCTTTGTACTCAATCTTTCTGAAAACTCTTTTAACTTTTCTCAAAAAAGTATACTTCTTTTCTTCAGGTAAAATGGAACATTTGAGAAATACTTAGTTCTCTTATACTCTTTCCCAAACTCCTCTTTACTTCCTCAAAAACTCAGTTTAAACAATTATGTTTTTGTTTAAAGGATTCTCAATAAGAATTCAACGAATACTCAAGAATCTAAATGCAAGAAATAGCAACTCAACAATCAGGAAATAAAATTCAATAATCAGTAACTCAAGAACTCAAAACTCAATACCAACTCATCTGAAGAATACTCAAATCTAAGGATACAACCCCAGATTACTCTTTTACTGATTTGAAAGTAAATGTAGGGCATGAGGACGAACTAGTCCAACACTATGATAGCCTTATATACCTGGAAGAACGAAGTTCTTGGCGAAATTGATGAAACTCAAAGAATGCTGGAACCATAGTTTTTCTCGTTTGGAGCCTTGCTATAATGACTTGGAGCCCCACTACTAGCGCCCACCCTCCCCTCAAAAAAATTTAAGTTTATTTTTTAAAAATATTTTAAATTTCAATTTCAATTCAAAAATTATTTCTACTCTCTGGTAAAAATAAAAGATATTTTTTCAAAAATATTTTTCATTCATAAATCAAACACTAAAAAAACTTTTCCAGAAAATATTATCTACTCACCAACCAAACATGAGAAAATAAGTCAAAAATCTACTTGTTTTCCAGGAAAACATTTTCCATAGAAAACATTTTTCTTCATACCAAATACACCCTTAAAGATGAACAGGGGAGGATTAATGTTACTGATCCTATGTGATTTATTTGATTTTTTTTCTTCCTTTCTTTTTATTATCGAAGTTTTTTTTTTCCATTTAATATGTATGCTACTATGTACAATAGTACATTACTAATTATTACTTTACTTTATATATATATATAGAGAGAGAGAGAAAGAAGAGGCTGGAGCACACAGTTGACCATCAACATGTCAGGCTGTGTGCTTCCTCTCATAATTAGCAGCTTGGCTTACCGGTTTCAATGTTGCATTTCATGGAATTGAACCTAGGCAACTTCCACTTTTTAATCCTATTTTAATTCAGCCAATTTATTCATTTGTAGCTTTTTGATGGGGTCCAATTCAACCCTCTCCTTTTTTTTTTGTGTGTGTTCTCATTAATTAAAACATATATTTCATCATTTATTTAATTTAGTATTAATTAAAAATAAATATTTTGTATACGTAAATATATTTCATATTCATATTTTAGTTATTTCATCTTCTATCTTACATTAAAAAAATAATTAATTTTTAATGTCATCAAAAATATTTTTGTTTTATATAGTTAAAAATATATTATTATTATTATTATTATTATTTTGTATACGTAAATATATTTCATATTCATATTTTAGTTATTTCATCTTCTATCTTACATTAAAAAAATAATTAATTTTTAATGTCATCAAAAATATTTTTGTTTTATATAGTTAAAAATATATTATTATTATTATTATTATTATTTTGTATACGTAAATATATTTCATATTCATATTTTAGTTATTTCATCTTCTATCTTACATTAAAAAAATAATTAATTTTTAATGTCATCAAAAATATTTTTGTTTTATATAGTTAAAAATATATTATTATTATTATTATTATTATTTTGTATACGTAAATATATTTCATATTCATATTTTAGTTATTTCATCTTCTATCTTACATTAAAAAAATAATTAATTTTTAATGTCATCAAAAAT
>JAJOOS010028583.1:0-13828 GCA_029582725.1 Solanum chiquidenum | reverse complement strand
CTAAGAACTAAGCAAAATTGACACTTTTTGCACTCCTTGGTTGTAGTAAATAAGTTTTTTTTGAGCTAAGTGGACTTACTAGTGAAAAAATCAAGTGAAGAACGTTCCTCTTTTGAAATTTCTGTCAAAACACCCGATATCTTTTGCTTTTATTTCTCGCATTTTCTTTTCCTCGTGATTGTTTGACTTTGAAGTCTCTCTTTTGCTCAAACTTGTCTGGTCTTTCCAATAATTAAACAACATTTTCTATCTAAAGTTTCTGCATTATGGATTATTGCACAGAGAGATGAAAATCAGTTCTCTTTGGGTTCGGTCTCCTCTTACAAAAAAGATTCGTCATTTGAGTATGTCTATGCAAAATTGCACTTCCCATCAACCCTGAACTACCTGACCTGATCCTTGATTCTAAGTTTCCCTTATTTTAGTTACCATTCGAAATTTATTTTGTAGTTATGAGCGCCTATATTCTAAGGAATGGAATGGACGATTCGTCACCTGGCAGAAAGAAAACACATATGCAAAAATTAGTACTTGTACACTTCCTGGAGCTGTTGTTGTAAGCCATTTCGTATGTCCTGCATTTGATGCGTGTACGAACCCATACTTAGGACTTGCTTCTATAATGACTGCTGGGATTGATGGCTTGCGGAAAAAGTTGAGCCTTCCTGCACCAGTAGGTAAGTTAGACAATTATTTAGCAGTTTTCCGTCTACTGTATAAATTGCCTTTTTCAAGTCTTCTTTTGCCCTGAATTTTATGGTTAAGCCTGGAATGCATATCATTTCTGTTGGGATCAGCTACTTTCATCAATAGTATAGGACAAGGTTATCTTCTCTTTTGATAGCACCAAAATATGTCTTGGCAGGATTGAGCTGCTCTCGTATATATTCAAAACTCAGTGAATGATGGGATGGGACCACCCTTTTATTTTTTTCCACTGAAATATCATGCTTTTGCCTACAGCAGGAGTTCAAACCTGTGATGTGCGCGTAACCTACACATCACGCTGGTTCATCAATTTACTTGACAGTTGTGCTTATATTCAGTATTCACTTACCTTTAGGCAGAAGAAATGAAAAATGGAAATAGAAACAAGAACCAAAAGTATGTGCAATTTCATGAAAAAAAGAAATATAATGAACCTGTACCAGAAGTTGAGTTTTCTTAGTTTGGATAGAAAGAAATAGAGGATGAAGTTATTGTTTTTCGTCTACAAGTATTCTTGCACTCTCAGAATAACATGGCTTAAAACTTCCTCGAATGACTTTATAATATAATGTTGGACTTAACTTATATACACTAAAATAGTATTAATAATTTCACACCATCAATTCATTTTAACCCAGGCAACATGCCTTTTAATTTTCATGTTACTAAACCACCTTTTATAGAAGGTTACTTGAAGTTATCGCTTATGTGTTCTGGCAATTCTTTTACAGTGTATAGAAGTTAAGCTCTACAATACGTAGTCAAAATAAGTGCATGCTGTTTGTGAAAAACTAATTTTGGGCATTATCAGTGATTTTCTTGCTATGATTTATCACTTATCAAAGAGGAGTACATGAAAACTGATAACAAGATCTCTTTGTCCATAAGTGGGATATTCATATTATGTTATCAGACATTCTACTTGTGTTTTTTGTGAAACAGATAGAGAGACTCGTGATGTCAATCAAGAGGATTATCAAAGATTACCTGATTGTCTTACTGATTCTTTAAATGCTTTGGAGGAAGATACGCTGTTTAACGATATGATGGGTGAAAATCTTGTGGTTTGCCTAAAAGCAATTCGCAAGGTACGTTTCCAATCATGCTTTCTTCAGTATATGAAGGTGTATATGTTTGCAGAATTCCTCTTTCTACTGAACAGCTGATTACTCTAGAAAAGGTTTATCAGGTATAATGAAATAAGAATGAATTGGCTCATTAGTGTTCAGAGTAAAATTCTTCCATGCAATGTCAGTGTAAGAGCAAGTTATAAACTATCAGAATCAGTTGATTTAACATGTCTTAGCAGGTTACTTGTCTTATTTCTAGATTATGAATTTCTCTTTTCACCGACAGTTGCCTGATAATATCTTTAATTAGGTTATCGGATAGTGCAAAAAATTCTTGACTGTAGTGTATAGAAGTTGAATGAACTCTTAGAATTATCCTAGGATTTCTATTTTCCTTATATGCAGTCAATAGGATATTATTCATGTTAACCAGTCGAACGCTCTACGATTTAAAAAATGATATAGGAATAGGAAAGGCATAGGAGTAGGTTATGCAGCTAAATCGTGCCTGAGTATTCAAGATTATCATATTATGCATGTTCATTCGCCTTTTTACGTAGTTGATACATAACTGGTATAACAACAACAACAACAACATATACAATATAATCCCTCCAATGGGGTCTGAAGAGGCCGGAGGGTAGGATGTACACAAATCTTATCCCTGCCTTTGTTGGGTAGAAACAATGTTTTCGAAATACCCTCAGCTCAATAGAGAAGAGAAGAAAAGAGAAGGAAAGAAGAGAGAAGGGAGGAAGAGAGGAAAAGAATCGAAGCATGGATGCAAGGAGAAAATAATATAACAACAAATAGCAAGATACAGAGCAAATGAGAAACATATAGTACAACACAGCAAAAATAAGGAGTATGTGAATACTAAATAATAATTAGTATGGAGAAGTGTAGAGGAGGCTAGTCCCAACCTATCCCAGATAAAGTACGACACCACTCGACTACCTACTAATCTTCTCTGCCCTAATGACTTCCATACCTTTCTATGAAGGGTCATGTCCTCAGTAAGCTGAAGTTGTGTCATATCATGTCCTGTCTAATCATCTCCCGCTAGTTTTTCTTCGGCCTACCTCTAGCTCTCCTAACTCCTTGAATAACCAACCCCTCACACCTCCTTAGTGGCACATTCATGCACCTCCTCTTCACATGTCCGAACCATCTTAGGTCGCTTTCCTCATTTTGTCCGCCACAAAAGTCACTCCCACCTTATCTCGTTTACTTCATTCCTAATCATATCTCTCCTAGTATGCCCACACATCCATTTGAGCATCATCATCTCTGCTACATTCATCTTTTGGACATGGGTGTACTTGACTAACACTTTGCCCGATACAACAAACTTGGTCTAACCACCACTCTATAAAACTTATCCTTAAGCTTTGTCGACAGATTCTTATCACACAATACACCACGAAGCGAGGCTTCATTCTACCCACCTACTCTACTAGATGCGCGACATCCTCATCAATCTCTATGTCTCCTTGGATTATGGACCCAAGATACTTGAAACTTCTTCTCTTGGATATGACTTTCAGATCAGTCTTCATTTCCACCTCCGCCTCATGCATTACATCACTAACCTACACTCCAAGTAATCTGTGTCTCTTCTACCAACACTTTGCCATTCTCATCCTTAATGCACTTCACTTGGTCCAGGTTGCGGGCCCCTTTTCTCTTGCCTTGGTGAGCTTATACAACTTCCATTCCCCGCATTTGCACTTGAGTTCTTGTATAAGTGCTCAAAAACTGATGTATTAGCCACCGTGACCACTAGCTTCGCTTCCTTCTTCGCCACCTTGTACCTCTCCCAATTCCTCCTAGAATTGAAGAAAAACAGAGGAAACAACAGGCGCAAAAACACGAAATACAGCACTCCAAAAATATTAAGAATAGACACAACTGATTTAAGTAGCTAATAACTTTGTTTCTTTGTAAACTTATCGCCGAAGTATTACAAATAGTAATGTCTAGTAAAGTGGATAATATCATATATTGTTAGTATGACTTTCATTGCATGAGTATCTACAAACTTTTGACAATAGCTATTACGCCTCAATCCCAAGTTAGTGGTAAACTTGGGTTGACCTGAATACTCACTATCCAGTTTCCTCCTCAGCCCGTATCATTCCAATGTTTGGGTTCTGTAGCATTAATCGTTTAGCAACAGGAAAAACATGCTTTAACGTTTCGTTTTCTTCATGTCTCTTAAGTATTTGAATTAGTCATTGGCGTAATGAAGTATACAAAACTTTGAAGAAAGGGACAATTTTGAGCTTTCTTTGTAGTTATAAAAGTCTTTTTGATTTCTTGTGGACATTCTGAGCTTGATTTCATGGGTTTGCAGGCTGAGATCGATCACTATTGTGAAGACGAGGAACCATACAAGGACCTTATATACAAATTTTAGGTTGATCAAATATATCAGTGAGATTAGGATAGTCTATATTGTTAATCATCAAACATATTCTTATTTTTTCAGTGCCCTTCTTCTTTTGCTTCATTAATGCACTTAATAAAACATCATAGAAATTTCAGTTCCTCGCGCTAACACAACATGTGATGTGTAAGTTGCTCCTGGCGGCAACATGCTTGGCCCCGCTTATGGAGTCAAATCAATACGTTCTAAGAAGAAAGATTGGAATATCAATCTCACGTCATATGGCACTGGCCTGGACTAGTATTATGCGTATTGTCAACAGAGGTGCATAAGAAATTAATCTTTTCTAGTGTGTTTTTACATCCTTTTGGTAGACCAAATTCTGAGTTTTTTTAAGATTTAGAATTTTGAGTTCCAAGTCAAAATATTTAATCCTCTAAATAACGTTGAAAGCTTTGCAAAAGTTTTTTTGTTTATATTACATTTTTTGTCTCCACTTTATGCTTGGATAGGTTGTTGTGTTCCAACCAACTTTCCCTTGAAACAAACTTGTAAAGATTTATCTCGGAAAAATCATAGGTTGGAAAACTAAAAAGAGAACATATCGTGAATTTATTTACTTATTTGTGTGCGTTGACTTTTGAGCAATAATATCGCTTTGTTGGATTTACTTATTGAATAATTACATAAATACACAGTTTAAGATATCATTAAAAAAAGAGCAATTTTCACATATAGCAAACATAAAAATCATATTTGTATGTTATAGCTATAGTTTACATAATTGTGCTCCATAACAAATTTTATGTTTGCTATGGAGCTTTTGATTTGTATAATTCGCTACAAACATCTAATTTTATACAAATTATTCAGTTTTGTATAAATTCATTTATACATTGTAATTTATATAATAAGATCTGTATTTGTATAATTATAAGTGTATAGGATAAAAATATATGTATTTGTATTTGTATATACACTTTTCTCTCGTTTTATACAAACATAAACACATTTTATATATTTTATACCGAAATGTATAAAATGGATAGTTGTATACTGAATAAGATGACAAAAAAAGGGGATGTTTGCTGCGAATTACAATTAAAATAAATTATGGCTATAACATTTAATTTGAATTAATAGTTTACTATTTCATACATTTTTCCCTTAAAAAAATTATAAGAATCTTCTCTCGGATATATTCCCATTCCATCTGAGATACATCCCTACCCCTTATTCTCTGGTACATCTCTCCCATTAAATAATGTATCATTTTGCAATGTATAGGAAAATCAAGAATGTATCCGAGAAAACGAAAAATTTGAGATTTTTGTAATTGGTGGAACTTCCGAATATGATATAATTACCCCCAAATGTATGAGATTTATGTACTTTATACTATACTTCTCTTTTAAGTTTTAACCAAAATTTTGAAGCCTATAGTACAACCTCAATTTTATTTATTTTTAAAGTTGTAATCTTAACCCTCCCACCCCCTTCTCTCCCTTCTACCAAAAAATATGGGATATTTTTAAATATATATATATATATAATTAGTAAATTTGCCCGCGCCTCGTGCGGAAATGTAATATCACTAAATTTTTAAAATAATACTTAAAATCTATCAGTCATTAAAACTAAAATAATGTATTATCTTACATACAAGATTACGTAGTAACGAACATTAATAATGTAAAGGAAAATGATAATTATAACATCTTATTATTTATCCTTCAATCAATCATCTTTAATTTGATGTGTTACTATTTGATATTTTGGGGAATGAAATGAACATCAACCTGAGATATTAAATATCCTAATAAAAAATAATCGTTGATGAAGGGATAAATAAATTTAAAAGGCTGGAAAAAGTGAACAAATATCTTAATTCTAATGTGTAAAAAGTCCAGTCCTACCTTTTGCTTTACATATATCATTTTAAAGTTTCGCATTTAAATGTATCATAAGTATTATTAAAATGGAAAATTAAGGTGAGAATGTATCATATTGGACAACAATTCAACTTATTTTATATACTTGAAAAGAAAAAATATTACATAAAACTATTCAGTTTGTTTGGGTGTTTTTTTAAAATCAACATACCAAAGTGATGAAGTTCAATTTGAAACTACACTTCTATTCCAATCGCAGTGTTGAGAAACACATTGATTACTTCAAGAAAAGTATTTACAACTTGCAGGAAACTTGATAATCTGTCTATACTTCATTTTGAATATGAGCAATTAATTTATTGTGTAGTTATCTATGTCTTTGGGATTAAAAGAGGCTCCAGTCTAGTCATATTCCTCTATAGGTCATCCGGCACATCCTTGAACCCATGTCAAAAGTTTATTAATTCTTGTTTTCTTTTCCTGGTTCACTTCGCACAAAGTTTATTAATTCTTGTTTTCTTTTCCTGATTCACTTTGCGCAAAGTTTATTAATTCTTGTTTTCTTTTTCTGGTTCACTTTGCACATCAAGGTGCGATAAAGTTTTTAAGGTCTCTTTATGTCCTTACAATGGCATTCCAAATTTGAATTTTGTCTTCAAAAGATGGTAGCATAGATCTTTAAGGAATTCTTTTATTGTACCTTCAACAGTTTCAATAGAAAAAACTTGTGTAACACCCCGCTACTCGAAAGAACTAGAAAAAACTAAAATTTGAAAGAAACCTTTTTGGAAATAATCAAATTTGAAAAGTTTGACAAAGTTAAGCTAAGTATGAGTATTAGGTCAACTTCAAACGACCATAAATCCTAACTCAGGATGAGTTAGGTGTGCTACAAGATATCGTAGGAAATATCTTTGAATCATCTTTCCAACGGCGCTGAGTTTGCTCGATTTCCATTTTGTATGAGGGAGATATGCCCATTTGAAGTTGGGTTGTCTAGATAAGGAAAGTCAAAACCGGATTTTAGAAGGGTATTATGGTCTTTTACCTACCCAATTATTTAATTTCATTTTTGGTAATTAAGTTGGGGTCTAAACTGATTCGGTTCAGTTTACGCTTCATCAAAAAGAGTTAGGGTTTTGAGAGAGGAGAAAAGAGGAGAATAATCAATGATTCGTCGATTTCTTGAGGAATTGAGTGCGGATTTTGCCAAGAATTCAATCCTACGAGGTATGTGAGTTCACACAGTGTTGGGTTCATTCACCCACACGCCAAACATGTTTAATTCAGCGTGAATTCGTCTTAAAAAGTTGAAAGTTTGAATGTTCTTGATGTGTGTTCTTGAATTTACTTTCGTTTTTTAATTGGGATGAGATTGAGGAGTTTCTTGAGATTATATGTCGATTATTAGAGTTGTTTGAGTTAGATTCGTGTGTACATATACTGGGTATCTGAATCTAAAGAGAATTTGAGAAAAAGAATCGAATTTAGGTGAATTGGGGTTAGAAATTGAAGAAGGAAAAAGTCGGGCAAAAAAGGTGTCCCAGTCCGCATCGCGGACTTGCCCCACCTTTTCCCAAAAAAATTCTCCGCGCCATGGACCCTTCTGCCTCAAAATTTATTTCGCGACCAAATATTTAAATGCATCTCCGTGTCGCGGACTTACTTTGAGACAGTGATTTCTTGATCGTTTCTCATATTTAACTATCTAAAAACACTCCTAAACATCATGAGATCTTTCCTTTCACAAATCCTAATCCTTGAATCCATAAATTCAAATTCAAGAAAAGTTAAGAGCCAAGTCAAGAGAAGTTCATAGAGTCTTTCAAAAGTCTTTTACAAATGTTTTAACTTTGTTTTAAGACTTAAGTTTTGAGTTGAGTAAAGAGTAAAGATTGAAGTTTCATTTCTTCAAAAGAGTATATCGGGACTATGTATTCCCAAAGAGTAAAATATTTTCACATTTAATCAAGAAAGGAAACTTTGATTTCCACAGAGCCTTTGAACTAGTTTTCAGTAAAGAGTAAATGCTTTCACAATTAAGCAAGAGAGGAAACTTTGTTTTCCAAGAGAGCCTTTGAGCTAAGTTTTGAGCAATTATCTCAAACCACATAAAGAAGTTATGTTTTAAAACATATGAGCTAGTATATTTTGGCAGTAGTATTGAGCACCGATATGGGAGAGAGTTCAGACAACTCCCAGCAAACATAAACCATGTAGCCATCATGGGTTGAAAAAGGGTCATACTTTTTAGATGATTCCTTAGTGTTTTTTAGAATAGCTTAGTGGATCCACTTAGTAGTCAGGTTTTATGCCCTTGGCAAGGTATATGACAGCCCTAACAGTGTGAGGTAAGACGTTGTATCATCACATAGCTCTAAAGTGATGGTTGTCGGTTAGAGAAACTCTCACAGCAGTATTTTGTATTCTTATATACACAGAGTTAATTATATTTTTTATATACATTCAGAGTTTATATTGTATCTTTGCATACATTCAGAGTTACTATTGTATTTCTAAATACACAACATTGTTATCCATGTTTTAGAAACTTTTCTTTATATTGCATTTATATTATTGTTTTATATCGAAATGAGTCAGTTGAGTTGAGTTGAGGCTAGGTATGTTCTTTCAGTTCTTTTTAAGCTTATGTCTTATTTTAGAATTCCCCTCGCATGCTCGTACATTCAATGTACTGATGCCAGTTGGCCTGCATCTTATTATGATGCAAATACAGGTAACTAGGATCAACATCCAGCGCTTCATTGATCCAGTTGAGCATTCAGAGTCTTGTATGATCCTCCTTGCTTTCTGAAAGACCCTTTTTATTGCTTTATTAGCTAGTTCATTAGGATGTCGTGGGTCTTGTCCCGACATCCATCTCAGTTGTTAGAGGCTTCATAGACAGTTAGTTAATTCTTTTGTCATTATCTTGTTATTGGCTTATGTTGAGACTTGAGTTTCCCTTATTGGTCAATTGAATGTTCCTTTATAGCATTCTAGTTTTATTACATGGAATTATCTTTGTTGAGTAAAGTATTCCGCTGAGTAGGTAAGCCGGCCAAGGGTTCGCTTAGGCCAGCAATGGTTCTCGAGTGTTAGTTCCGCCCGGGGTGTAGGCTCGAGGTGTGACAACTTGCATAAATACTCAATTAACATGTGTTATTTAATTTTTACTAACAAATACTTATAATAATAACTTTGCAGAAATATTAACAACAGAGTTTAAAACATGTACTAAAAAATAATTAATATCATAAGCATAAATTAACAATTGTATAACAATAGAATGAAACAGAAAGGAAAAAACTGAGTTCACTGAATGCGTAGTGTTCCCTTAAGGAAATTATTCTTCTCTAGTACCCGAGGTTTAAATGAATAGATCCTCTCAGGATGGAACAATTCTATTCACCAGTGTATTGATACAAAAATAATTATGTCAGTGAGCCACTCAATAGGAGCAAAGTACATCAATACTCTCTTTGTCCCTAATTACTTGTCCACTTTTGAATTGGCACACCTATTAAGAAAACAATTATTGACATAGTGAGTTTACCATTTTACCCCTATTAATTATGAAGTAGATGAATTAAAAACTAAAGATTTTCAAAAGTTCTACCTTTTTCAAAGTAATTAATTGAGGGTATAATAGGTAAAATAAATTTGTCTCTTCTTGATTTGTCAAAATGGACAAGTAATTAGGGACAACTAAAAAAGGAAAAGTGGACAAGTAATTAGGGACAAAGAGAGTATTTAATTGTGCAGAAGAAGAAGTTCAGAATTTTCGTTGTTTTAAAATGAGAGGAAGTACCTCTATTTATAGACAACAAAATATAGTGTGAACAAATGTTTATTATGCCTTATCGGAAAGGTCACATTGGAAAAGTTACAACCCTTCGAAAAAGTCACAATCTTTCATAAAAGTCACAATTTTTCATAAAAGACACAACTCTTTATAAAAGTCACAACTTTTCATAAAAGACACAACCCTTTACAAAAGTCACAACTTTTCATGAAAAGGAAAGGTTAATTTTAACAATAAATAAATTGAAAGAGAATCCTGATTTGTGTCGGCGCCACGTAGGCGGGCCTAGGATTCTCTTATATATATATATAATATGATGAAGTAATTAATTTACAATAAATATAGCCATATTTGTATTTACATAAAAAAAGTAGTTAAAAGTATGAGAAAGTATACACTGACTATACATGATGATACATTTAAAAAGTTGAATATAGCTTATCTATCATGAGTTACACACTCACTATACATTATGATACATTCCAAAAGCTGAAGATAACTTAACTATATATGAAGTATGAATTGACTATTCAATGCTAATCAACTCAAAATCACCTCTAAATTGTCTCACATTTTAGATATGTAATTCTCTAGATGTTTCGAATCTGGACACAAAAAAAAAAAAAATGGCCAAAAGACCATTTTCAGTAATTTATATAAACTGGGATAAATAGATGATAAGTAAAAGGACTTTGAGAGGTAGCTGTTTTTCATGTGATTGCTCTTCTTATTCTTCGAGGCTTGTGAAAGGACTTTGAGAGATAGTTGTTTTTCATCTCCTCTTCTTCCTTTATGTTTATGTTTTGTTCTATTTGAGAACGAAGACATTGATACTCGTAATTATCTTTCAATTACACACTTTATATTTTAGTGGCTTGTACACGTGACAATCAGGTTTTAGGGTAATATTAGAATGACTAAAATTTCCGCTTTTATGTTATTATTGCTTTACTTTTTACATTTTTTTTGTGTCATTGGATTGAGGTTGACTTATCTTGATAAAAATAGACAATTGTTATCACGTTCAGTTTTGGATCGTGATAAGGAGGGGGGCTTAGCATTTCTCTCCACCTTAAAATGATATAAAGTTGTAATAGTGTCCGTATAGAATCTAACAAATTGGAATGAAATCTCACGAAGAATACAATATAGAAATATATGAGTTATGTGCAGTACCAAACTTAAAGTTTAAATTTCTAGGAAAATGGAGATAATAATTTGGAGATTAAGCTATCGTTTAATCATAAATTTTTAAATATCTTTGGTGGAGTTTCTCATATGTTTTGGTCATACTTTTTGAAAAAAAAATATTATTTTTTTTAAAAATATTTAATTTACACCTATAAGTTTAAAAAATTATTAAAAATATTCATAAATTTATATTTTATTTTATAATGAACATTTTCCGTGATAAAATTTAAACTAATAGATTATAAATTCCAACTTGCTTATAAACAATTTCTAATTTTTATATTTATATTATTTGTAACAAGTTTTATGGAGCAATATCATTACATAGTTCAGAGTCAAATAATAACAAATACATCATAATAAGAATACAATCTATAAATTGAGTGAGTGTCTTCATGATGCGCATCTCAAGACATCATCTCAAGCTTGTTGAGATTAATAAATAATGAGAAATTTTTATAAAATATAAAAAAAATTAATAAATTTTAAATTCTAAGTTTTGGAAATTTAAACTTTTTACCAAAAATATTTTTCAAAAAAAAACAAATTATATGATCAAATTACTTCAACATAAAAAAGAAAAAAAAATCCTAATTATATCTATGACCAGAAAAAAGTGTCTGTGCTAGCACAAGCTCAATATCTGTTATTTTTTTTCATCTCACTTCATGTGACATAGATTAAATTTAGAGAGTCAATTAAATTTTAATAATATTTTTAAATATTTTAAGTTGTTAATTATTGTAATTTATAGTACTCTTTACGTAATTTTTAAATGATATATGTTACTTCTCTTGTCCCAATAAATGTAGCACATATATAATTTTAAGAGTCAATAAAATGTTGTTTTATTGAGACTTACAATACTTTTACTGTAGTTTCTAAATTAAATAATATATGTTACTTCTTTTGTCTCATTTTATGTGACACAGATAGATTAATTTTATGAATCAATCGAATTTTTCATATGCTTTTTTTAAAATACTTTAAGTTGTCAATTATCATGATTTATAATATTTTTTACACAATTTTTAAATATACAAAAAATAAAATAAAAAATAAGACAAACAAATTAAAACGAAAGAACCACCAAAAATTTAGAAATACCCTTAAAGTACTAAGTAGGCGGTTATATATAAAAACGCACAAGAGATGGAGACATGTTGACAATCACCTGTGTGGTTATCCACACTTATATACTAGTAGTAGACATTTACTTACCAAATCTTCTCTTACAAGCAATCAAATTTTTCATATGGTTTTTAAAAATAATTTAAGTTGTCTATTATCATGATTTATAATATTTTTTACGTAATTTTTAAATATATTAAAAATTAAAAAATAAGACAAACAAATTAAAACGGAAAAACCACCAAAAATTATAGAAATACCCTTAAAGTACTCAAGTAAGGGAGTTATATATAAAAACACACATGTGATGCAGACATGTTGACAATAACATGTGTGGTTATCCACACTTATATATTAGTAGTAGACATTTACTTACCAAATCTTCTCTTCAAAATTAAGTAATCTCTATGTTCCTTTTTATTTGTCTAATTTTAATTTTTACTTGTCATTTTTAATCAATCAAGAAAAAATAATATCGTTTTACTTATTATGCCCTCAATTTATTTAGAGAGTTACACTGTGTTTGAATCATTAGTACCCATTATTTCATAATGTATTGTACTGTATGGTAGATAAAATATTTGGTTAGAGTGTATTGTTTGGTTTGACTGTATCACACTATATTGTAATTTATAAATTTAATAAAATGTCCTTAATTATTTAAATACTAAATTTATCAATAATTGCTAATAAAATAACAATATTATCATGCATAGTTTTTGATGTCATGTGATAACATAAAATTATATCATCAGCATCATCACGTTTGTATCTAGATTAATATAATTAAAAATTGATAAAATCAAAATTTATATATTCAGTTTTAAAAATTATCATGTACCACATATATTGAGAAACTTTGAAAAATGATGAAAAGGTAAGAAAATACTGCTTTGTATGAACTAACTAATTAATATATTTATTCGTTCACCAATTGTCAACTCTAAATCGTTAATCATAAATTTTAATTTATACTTTTGTATTTGTATAATGTAGAAATCCGCAACAAAAAAAACATATAAAGCAATTTGTTGAAAGAGACAAAAGTATGAAAAAAGGAAGATCATGAATGTATGCTTAAAAAAAAAGAGGAAGGACAAACAACCAAACCTATAAGGAACAAAACAACGCAGTAGTTATTGGGTAGGTGGTTTGACTAGGATTAAATAATATAGGGTGAATGTTAAAATAATATTATGAAATCTATATATAATATAAAGCCAAATGTAGACAAGGTGATGTGGCACCTCTCTAAGGCCACCATTGTTATTTCTCTTTTTTTCTCTTTTTTTTTTGACATTTTCTCTAAAAAAAAATTCTTATTTTTTAGTTTAAAAATCAACTATAACCTATCCTATTTATGAGGTTTCATTAATTTTTTAACAATCATATTAATTCATTATCTATAAGTTACTACATTTATTTTATTAATTATAATGTACATACGGTTGAAGAAGTGAAAAGTCACTCCATGTCTTCTCCATTCTTAATTCATTTTGATTATTTTTTTTAAAATTTTCAGTTTTTTTTTTAATTTATATACATTAAAGTTGAAAAAACAAAATAATATGATACTAATTTAGGTCAAGAAGTTTTCAATTCATTTTACCCTCTTCCGATTACAAACTAATACTAATATTTT